>BMAV01006106.1:214219-308340 GCA_019973955.1 Trichonephila inaurata madagascariensis | reverse complement strand
ACACACACACACACACACACACACACACACACACACACACACAAACATTTACTATATGTGTGGAGATATTTGTTTGTTTTTGTGAATATGTATGTATGTATTTATATGTGTGTGTAGTGTATGTATGCTTTATGTATTTGTATTTTGTAAATGATATTATGATCTCACACATGTATCCTAATATTCCCTATCGTATAATTTTAACTACTGAATATATATAATACACACATATATATATAAATATAAATACATACATACATATGCACACACATACACAAAAACAAACAAATATATATACATAAACGTACAGTAAATGTTAGCCAACACACAAAAATTACAATCTAAATAATACGGGGAAAATACTATCAATGTGTGAGCAAAACGATGTAAAAGTTGATTTTCTCTGAACAAAGGAAGAGAAGGCACACTATATTGCTCTTGTAGCTAATAACAACGTGACAAAAATTCCCGTTGAGCATTAATGGACGATTTCGGTTTCAGGAAACCCAAGCACACATTGGGCTTTTTCTTAAATCAATGTTATTTTGGCAAAAAATAATATCTACCATGCAAATATGTTCCCCTGAGTCACTCTTAAAGGAACTTTAACTTAATTTATTGCAAACTAAATTACTAAAACAATTCTATACATTGCTACAAAAAAGTTACATTATTATATTAAACGGTTTTGTAACCAAGTTTTATAATCAGGGCATGATCCTACATTACTCTTTTATTTTATTGCTTATTTAAAACTTCTTTTTTTACCTAAAGAGCAAAATATGAACTTTCTAAAACTTAAAGTCAAGCAGAAATAATGAAATTCTAATCTAATTCCAAAACAAAACAAGAACTTTCCATTGTTTCAAGGAAATCTTTCCTGTTTCTTAAAAGAAATGACTTTTGAAGTAAACTCAATGCTAGATAAAACAAAAATGCAGTTTTTTTCCAATTTTAAGTACAAAACAACGAATATTTAAAGTTTAAGGAGTTTACTATCTCAAAATATTCAACATGTCCTTTGAAAGTCTTTATGGGCCAAATAAAGAAAGAAATTTTTGAATACGCACAGTCGAAATCTTCCGTAAGTGGATTTGACTTTTCTACGAATATTCCTTTTTTCTCCTTAAAAATGTTTGGTTTTAGTTTCGAAGTAAACAGTTCTCTAAATCCTCGAAATACTCGAAAGTTCCTCTTCTTTTCTTTTCCAGATATACTTAATATTCAGAAAAATATTTATCCTCGAAATTCTTCAGGAAATGGCTTAGAAAAATATTCTTAGAAACTCGAGAATAAACATTTCGGCATTACTAATCTTTTTAATGGCGAACTTTGGTTCCCTTTTCTCTTTCAAAATTATTTTTGTCAGAAAAATCACGAAGATCTCTTTCAGATTTAATAGCATTAAAATGAAATGATAATAGCATACTTTTCTAAAGAAAGAAAAAAAAAATGAAAATTGACCTTGATGAAAGATGAAGTATTATGAAATACATCGAAAGATTTTGAGATTTGAAGTATTTCGAAGTTGAAAAGTAAGTATTCTAAATAATTCTTGCGGTATTTTTGTTATTAATCTTATTAATATGCTCACAATGATCTGGAGGAAGAGTTCGTAGTTTTAATGGAAGATCATGAGAGTTTTTAAGAGGAAACATCCCCAAACATCGTTGCATTGAATAAAATGGTTTGCACTTGTTAAATATATTTGACTAACCAGTAATATATGTCACTTAAGTTTGGAGGTGAGATGCGAATGATAAGTAACGACGTTTTAAAGCAATGTTGATTCCTAAGATCTAGAAATAAATATGCATATAATTTTTTCATTTTTTCCATTGCACTTTTTAAAATTATTTCCTTACGTAGAATATCTTATTCACGTTTCTCCTTTTTGCTATTATATTACTTTTCCATAACTAATTTGTTGATTTGATGCCGAAGATAGAAGAATGAGGTGCTTGGTCAGACGTGATCCTCATTCCTTGACCATTATTCAAAATTAGGAGGTCTAGGCTCTCATGTATCTTCGGCCTCGGTAGCCTAGTGGCTTAAGTATCGGATCGTGGCTGGCATGTCTTGAGTTCGAGCCCAGTACCATTAAAGACCCACCGTGTAGGGAAGCGATGCACGCGTTAAATCTGTCGAGAGCTCAAATGTCTTCCCGTTGGTGTGGTGTGGTAGTTAGGAGAGGGGGATGCCAGCTCAGGTGTCATCCACGTCGATTGAACATGGTTCAAAATGACGTGGTCCGTCGCCAAAAGCCCTCGTGTAGCTGAACAGTGCGACGTCAATATTCACTCACAGTGCGACTTCCATAAACAATTCATCCTGAGCTATATTGAATTTATTAACTAAATAATATATAAAACGATTATACGAAAAAATGATACTCAGAGATTATTATGCTTTTATTGTATCTATATAATTCTAAATTGTCTGAAAAATAATCAACTTTTCTGTTGAGCTTCAGATACATGTACAGATCTTGACTATATGTATTTTTAGTATTTACGCGTATTATACCATTCACCAATATTTCACCCAAACGAAAAGGCGACATCACCAATTAAAAAAATGTCTCTAAATGTGGATATTATTACTATAATTGTGTTCGACCGTGCTCGGGAATGTTTTCACTATTGGCTGTGTATTGCACATTCGTGGTAAAATCTTTTAATTTAACGAAATTTGTTGATGATGTAAAATACAAATACCGTATTTTTTATATTCTCATGTTTTATTATTAGATTTACAGCTAATGATCTCAATTTCATATAGAATAAATACTACGTAACTTTTTATTTTAAGTTGTTAGATCTCGTTTAATTCTTTTTGATGTTATTGATATTAGTGATTACAAACGGAATAGTTTGAAAAGAGTAGCATTTTTAAATTTTACTGCACAAAATTGTAAACAATTAATGAATTGGTTTTTATTAACAACACACTTTGAAGTTGCATGAGGGTTATTAGTGATGGACCTCGTAATTTTGAACCACGTTCAAGTCCTCAGTTGGCCTTCTACTTTCAAAACTTCATAACATGCAAACGTGAAAACTTTGAGTCATATATAACCGAGTATTTTATTTACCTCAAATAAAAAAACAAACTTTCATCTAACGATAAAGGAAACTTTTCTGTAATTTCTTTTTAACAGACTTAGGATGGAATTTCATTTAAAGTAAATATGGTCAAACATAACAAATGGGGGTTCGCTGTAACTGTGAGAATAAGAACGGAAGAAGAAAACCACGTGAATATAAATACGTTACAATATCCCAAGTAAATAAAGCAAAATTCAGTGCACTATGTTTCTGCCTCCAATAATAAAAATTCAATCATAATATAGAAAACGAAACCATGTTTTATTATAGTTTGAAATGTAAAGTATAACTCATAGATTATTCAGATTTAGTTTAATAGCATCCGTAGTTCGATTTGCTTCAAGATTCTGTTCTTAAAAGTATATTGCTGTTCATAAGTCTCATCCTCACAGCTCTAGTTTTCTAGCGTT
Source organism: Trichonephila inaurata madagascariensis (assembly GCA_019973955.1). Classification (NCBI taxonomy): domain Eukaryota; kingdom Metazoa; phylum Arthropoda; class Arachnida; order Araneae; family Nephilidae; genus Trichonephila; species Trichonephila inaurata. The sequence goes on along the minus strand of BMAV01006106.1, from coordinate 304,823 downwards.
ATTGTTTTTCGTATAACTTGTGTTGCTGGAAGAAATTTGTTTTATTTAAAATAGTCTCTGGTGTATCAAAAAGGCTATATTGCCAAGTTTCAGAGTTGAGAAAGGTAGAATGTGTATGTTTTTCACATAAAAGAATTTAAAATATTACTTTTTACAGAAAGAAAAAAAATACTGAGGTTAAAATTTGTGCAAGAATAAAACTTTATTTAAGACTATATCATAATTTTACGGGTATATCGTCAGATATTTATACAATATTAAGATAAGAGTAAAATTTTAATTTTGAATTGAAAATTTATTAAGGTAAATATGCAAAAAAATGTACATATATTTAAACTAAAATAAAATTTATAATTTTAATTGGTTAATAATTATCTGAATATATATATATATATATATATATATATAAATAAAGAGAGAGAGAGAGCATATAACTCTGAAAATTCCTTTTAAATTTTTTTCATCCTTATAAGTAAATTTAAAAATATGTTTCAATATTTTTAGTATCTAGTTAAAACACATTACAGCTATAAAATGGATATTTAGTGACAACTTGAGATTAGCACATCATACAAAAATTATAATACATTAAATAAAATACAAAATAACTTAAAAAACCATCTAAAATGAATAATTGACATAAATACTATTTATAAGAATTCTTTAAAAAAAGAAACTGTTATGACTGGAGTTGATCGATTGCATACTAACGTCACTCTACCAAACAACACGAGGACTATTAATGAAGGAGTTTGTAATACTGAAAAATGATCGTGACTTCTGATATGAAAGAGAACTGAGTAGAGAGAGAACTGTGTAGTTTGGGATCAGCATTGATTCATACTGATTTATCAATAATTGGGTCTGTAAGCCTGGTTCCATTTACACACACACACACACACTCATTTGTTGACATTACTCTGGTATACAATAATACCCCGAACTTGCGCTATAGGTGGGACTGAGTGATAATCGAGTAAGACATATAACTTCGTACATAAATAAATGCAAATTATTTTTAGCTGGGGCCGGATACAAAAGAAAATAATAATTTTGGAAAAAAAATGTTTATAAAAAACCTAAGATAACACAAATACAAAATCCCAAATCTAGTGAGTGAGTCAGTAAATTTTAACGTCACACAATCACAAATCGAAGTTTATTGATGTAAAATGTTTCATAAAATGTAACATAGTAGCCTGCCGCGGTTCAAAGATTTTTTTTTATCCCGCCAAAATTTCCTCATAGAATGCTAATAATTTCTTTCGTTCCTTGTTTGTCTTCGTTGGAGTCTATATTTTATAAAATTTGTGTGTGTAAACCTTTTTCTATTAAACTGACGTCTTCTGTCGAATCCCCAACGCACCGTCATTTGATCTTTTGATTGAACTGGGTCTAAAGGCTCAAGTTCTTCAATGTCTTGCTTTTTCTCATGCATTGTTATGAGCTCATCAATTGTCAACTCCTGATTGTGATAATCCATAAGTCTTTGAACGTCATCACTATCCCCTTATAAATTTATAATTTATTTGCCTGGCGAGATCGACAACTTCTTCAATCCCATTACCAGTTTCATCAGGTTCAGACACTGTGATTCCGACTTAAATTTCAGTGATTAAAGCAAAGGAAGCCCCCCGCCCGTAAATATCGACAAGATTTGAAAATTTCGTAATTTGGGGTAGAGTAAGTCGAGGTATTACTGTACAGCATTTGATTCAATCAAAGGTAGTGAAGGAGGAAATAAATAGAGAGGGGGGCATTATTATCCAAATTTAATGAAGCTCTTAAGCCTTCATACTGCGTAGACTTTATTGTAGAATATAGTGGAGGCCCATGTGTACCTTTTTCTGATTGTGATTTGAACTTACTTGGAGGGACTCTGACAAGTACTTCTTTTTCTTTTCCCTAGTTGAGTATAAGTTAAACTGAAACTGATTTTACCTTTTTAGAGTTGTAACTAAGAAAAAAACTTGAAATTAGTATGAAATTTTGCAATATTTATCTTAAAGATCATAAACCAAATCATCTTTATTCCCTATAAAAACTCACCTAGTCATTTTAACACTAATTCTCTTTCCTTTGTAACCAACTTGTACGTGATTTAAAGCTGCGTTTGATACGTACTAAATATATAGAGATTAAACTGGAACTTAAATTATACTAAATGAAATGAAAACACATGTTTTCACTTATGTTATTGCAAGCTAATGTATGCTAAATATGTAATTGGTAAAAGATCCGAAACAAATAAAGATACAATTACCGTAAATTCTGGGGTATAACGCGCACCTATACTTTTAAACTGCAATTTTCAATTTTTAGGTATATTCACCGTATAATGCGACCCCCCCCCTTTTTACGAAGAAACCTGAAATGTACGTGTGCAATGCTCTTATGTTTTGAAGTTATTTGTTCACAGTATTATCCCCCCCACACACAAGCCTTAGAAAAAGAAACTATATTTCTGTAAATACAAACCTTTTTTTGTTCATACGGAATGTCATTTCTTTTAAGTAAGATAGCGTAGATATGTGTAGAAATATTATTTTTTTTATACGCATCTTCTCTATTTTTAGAGCTATCATTTTTATACCTGGCATATACTGCTCACGGGTAAATTTTGATCATATTTTCTGTGTTTAAAGTGTGCGTTATATGCCGGATTTTGTTATTCAAAAACCTTTTCAGGTAGAAAAATTACACAAAAATAATTTTACAGCACTGACCACATTATTATTTTATTATCATGATGGGAAAGGTTTCGTCATTTTTGCCCATTTAATAAAGTTTTATTCTGTTATTTAGATTCTACTCAAGTGACCTCAGTTCATTTCTCGTAGCAGATTATGCAAAAGGTTTAAAAACACTAGCGAATTGCATTTTCTAGTTTTGTTCCTCTCTCTTAAATATTATCGGAAAAAGAGATTAAACTAAAAGTAGGAATATGTTTCTTAAGTAGGAGAGATATTACTGAGCTTCAGTGACATACGTGGATTTAAAATGTGATATAGATCGAGTATGAAAAGAGCTAAAGTTAACTCACGAATAAAGTGCACTTAATCAGTTGAGTAGAAATTTTAAAATTTGATTTTGCCTAATATACTTCGTTAAAATGATTATTATTCTATTTACTTCAAGTCGAGGTTTACCATTCTTATGCATTTCAAATTAAGACTTAAATAAATTAATTAAGTACACTGGTGTCCAAAAATAACATTACAAACATAAAGTTCCTACTACTGCAAGCAATCTACCACTATGTTTCTTAAAATTTATGTTATACATAAAGTTTGCAAAAGAAAACATCATATCCCAGCCAAGCACTTGTTTCCAATCAATATCTGTTTCATAACTTCAAGGCAGTAAATAGATTGTTAACTCACTGATTCTTTTTGGCAAGTCCACCAATCGGGAATCTCCTTCTCAATCCAGTCCTCTCCACTACAAGGCCCAAATATATTTCGATATGGGACGGAGAAACGTTTTGCGTTCCATTTTCCAAAGATGTCAAGTTTTCAAACATCATATCCTAGTTTTGTGAGTTTTGACTGATAAAAGAAATTTCTATGGCCATTTTTAGTGAAACACTTAAAATCGTTTTTACAGCAGAGTTTTTAAATTTTGCGTTTAGACTTATGCCAGAAGAGTGGCCCATGGACCACTGTGATGTGTGTGAGCACAGATTTGTATTAATTTTGTTGAAATGAATTTCCATATATTTTAGATGATGATTTGAGAAGGGAAGACGTTAGGAGGATTGAGGGTGGGATGATTCAAGGTGAAGTAGCAGTCTATATGTTTCTCGAATGGTTATCTCCTGGACTGTAGAAAAAATTTCAAGCAAAGGGTACTGTTGTTAGAAGACCTAGACAAGGTCGACCAAAAGCAACATCTGCAGAAGTACGGAAGATCGATAGATATATTTGACAATAAATGCACGTCGTCACAGAGACATGACAGCTAAGGAAATTTCTCAGGACTTTGTTGCTGCCACCAGAAAGACAATTTCTAGACAAATTGATTACAAAGGCTTAGTTGAGAAGACCCTGTATTCCCGATAACCAGTGGTATGTGTCCCTCTTAATCCTTTACAGTAAAGAGATCGTCTTTTATAGAGCCCCATGCTTTGGGCAAATCAAGAGTGGTATTTTTACTAATGACTTCAGGTTCAGTACCAATAGTAATTCTCGACGAGTTTTCATTTGGAGAGAATCTGGCACTCCCTACCATCCTTCTAACATAAGAGAATCCCATCGATTTGGCGCGTGAGGATCTCTTGTTTGGGGAAGCATTACGACTGAAGTCCGTACACCACAACACATTTTTGATGTGGGTTCTGTTACTGCAAGCGATACAAAGAGGAATTTCTCGAGCCTCATTGCCCAAGATTTTATTTTTATGGATGATAATGCGAGGCTACACAGAGCTTATCTTTTCGAAGGCTTTCTTTAGGTAGAGGGTATTTGCTAGATGGAATCGCCTGCAAAATCTCCAGACCTAAATCCTATCGAACATTTCTGGGTTGCTTTAGGAAGAGACATTAATCGAGGTCAATACCCTCCAAACACGTGTGCCAGAGGTTAAAATCTGCACTTATAAAAGAGTGAGAATTGTTGCCACAAGATGAAATTAACAACCTAATTTGTAGTATAAGAGTTCATTGTGAAGCAACAAGAGATGGCCACATTCTTTATTAGACGAATTCAGTTTTTTACTAATTACGCAGCATATTTTTGGAATTTTTTAATCTTATTTGCATATTACGAGAAGTAACCCTCATATTAAGATTTTGCTTTTTAGTTAAATTATTCTGAGAAAATGAGGAAAACATGTATACAAAAATTTATCACATACAAAAAATTATATGCAATTATATTGTTTTTATTGAAAACAATTATAAAATCCCTGTGCATCCCAAAGTATCACACGGGCTCACAGAAGTAAATATTAATCACACATTAAAAAGGAAAGAAGAAGAAAAAATCCTTTGAGGTTATGAAGGATTACAAATATTTGCAACAAATTCACAGAACTTTTTAAATGCACTTCTGGTGGAAAGTAGTTACTGAAGATTCGGAGGCCAATTTATATTTTTTGTGTTTGTAACCTTAATTTTGGACACTAGTGAAAATGATGAAAAAATGCTTTTAGGGTTAAGAACCCATTCCTTTACTCCAAGTCGGTACTGCTCTTGTTTAAAAATTGCTCCAACGTTATTCTTATATTCTATAAAGGGTTTACTGTAAAGGGAAGAGCACATATTTCTGTACTCCATCTCAGTAGTAGGAAATATTTTGAAATCGAAATTAATATTGGGTCTTTAGAGGTTTGTAACTACTCGAGTTATTTAAACTCATTTAAGACAAACCTCTCTTACAATACAATTAGTTTCTATTTGAGTCAAATGTTTTCTTGAATAAAAGGCATTAAGATAATCTGACGTAGCTTTAACACCAAATTATATTAAATTTGAGGGTTTTCTGTATTTAAATATGTCCAGATTTTGATTCTTATTCTTCTCATTAATTCGAGAAGATAACCTTAAAGGAAATTGAAAGTAATTAAAAATATAGAGTTATTTTTTAAAAAAGTTATTTTTGAAAAAGGTCTTTTTTAATAAAAAAATGCCCTATTTCAGCCTTTTTTTTGTCAAAAAATATAAAATAATTCAGAGAAGTTCATGTGGTTCAAAATGGCGAATCTGCTTCATTTATTCAGAATGGCGTTTTCTATCTCTTGGAGGATCGAGTCAACACAGACGATAAAGATTTGTACTTGCGCATAAAGTACCTTCGAAAAGAGGTATCAAATCTCCAAGGAATTCACATCATTTCGAAGCTTGACAAAAAAAAGTTTTACGGTGAATTTTTCATGAAGTATAGAAAAACGATCACCACTTGCCATCCTGATAAGTCCACGAATTCTCAGAGAATCCTAACGTAGAATTTCTGAAGGTATTTTTTTTAAAAGGATCTTTTTCTGTTTGGCTTACCAAGTGAAAAAACCAATCTTATATAGTATTTCACAGCCAGTTGTGTCAAGGGCATAAAATGTTTATTGCGCAGTTTATGATTGCTCTGTTTTTGAAATACATATAATCTTGATGTATTGAATAAAATTCATATCTTCTTTTCCTTTTTGTAACAGGAACTGAATAGGATATCGAATCAATTGTAGTTCAGCAGTGTTTTTAAAACGTTAAAATATGGCTTAAGTTTCGGGCAGAGTTTTTTTGTACCATTCTTTGAAAACTATAGATCAAAGATAACTTTTTATTTCATAATATCTTTTGAGAAATACTCAGTGCTTTGTTTCAAGTAAAAAGGTTTTATTTGTCTGCTTTTTGAGTCGATTTTATCCGTAGAATGTGGCGTTTTATATTTTATATTCAACATTTCAATATGCATTAGATGGTATTAAATATTTAAAAGAAAATGTGCGTAACACTTGATCTTGTTTAATATATGCTTACTAAGACACATTTTGTATGTAAATATAATAATAATAGCCCTTACCTACCCGATTCGCTGGGTATTCCATGATGTAGAACGAATATATAATGTTTATATATATGTATATAACAGTGGATCTCTGATCGACAAATTTCTGTCTAATAATTTACAAGCGGCAATATTTTTCGAAAACGCCCCTTAACTCCTCGGAGCCCCCTTAAAATTCAATTTTCTTAAAACCCTTTTGTAGAGGATCTTTTCTCCATAAAAGGAATATGTCTACCAAATTTCAAGTCAATAGGTTTAAAAGTTCATAAACGGGAATAATTATCTATAAAGCATCTTAACCCCTCGCAATCCCTTTGGTGGTCAATTTTCACAAATCTCTTTTGTAGTGAATGTCTGCTCCCTGAAAGGAACATGCCTGAAAATTTTCAAGCCAGTAGCTCTATAATTGTTTAAAAATGAGAATATTAATCTTTTAGGCTCCTTAATCCCTTGCAGATCCCTTTGCGGGGTTGATTTTTGCAAAATCTATTCTTAGCGGATCTCTACTCTATGAAAAGACCCTGGCTGCCAAATTTCAAGTCTTTAGGTCTTATAGTTCCAGAGATATCGTGCTGAGTGAGTGAGTGAATGAATGAACGAGTGAGTCTCTCTTTTCTCCTTTATATACATAGATAACGTAAGCGGCAAGAGTATTTACAGATTTTTTTCCATATAAAATCGATCTAAATTTATTTAATTTTCTTTGCCAAATTCTTTGAGATATCTAAAGCTGTCTGTTTGAATCTGAACTAACGTCGCACTATAAAGCTACGCGTGTGTAAACTCTTCTAATTTTGAGGTTGTTTCAAGTGGCCATAACTGCGATTGAAATAGCACCTACTCTTCAAACTTCCACACCAAGCGTTAAGATTTTGAGCATGAACAGAATTAACATGATCAATCTTTCGACGTAATAGATTTTTAGTGCAAATGAACTCCAACACATGACCGAAAAGAAATAACGCTGGCCACGTATTCTCGACCTTAAGCACTCGGCTACCTTGGCTCTTGAAGTTGACAAAACATCCTTAATGATTGTTAATGCTTTTAAAAGAAAAGTATAAATATAACTATATTCAATTTCTTAAATATGATTACTTATGCAAAAGTCTAGTGTAAAAATTAAAAAGGCTAACATAATAATTATTCAAACTTAATTTTGGAATAAGTCCTTACACTCACTAAATTTATTTTCTTTTACGTTCATTTAAAATTAAGTGTATAAGAAAATTGATTCTGTGTGTGTGAACATCTAAAAAAATCTAAAAAAGAAAATTTTCTGAAAATAATTCAAATAATATTATTTAAGTTTAAAAGTCGATTAAAATAATTTATTAAGTAAGATTTCAATTTTTCCCCCTGAAATTAATATATCCTTTAGCATGGATTTCAAACTTCTGGTGACTAACTTAAATTTATATATAAACCAAACGCATTGCAATGCCTCTTCATTACTACAGTTGTTAAACCATTTAATATTTTTGAACAGTACAGTAACTAAAGATAGATGCTTTCCTAGTCGGCAGCTCGAAATATTTTTTCTAGTACAAGAAAACCTGATAAATCTTTAGCCCTTTTTTGGATGCCTTTTCGCCAAATGCTTTTGTTATCTAATAGCTTTACTGATTCCTTTAAAAAGCATTTTCTGGCGTATCAGAGATATAGGTAATATCTGGCGCGAAGGAGTTCGGATAAGACCATATTTTAAGTATTCAGTACTTCGCAATCGACATTTCTTCTTAATTTCAGATGTAATTCTGAAGTACAACATTTATCACAATATTCACAACATATAAAACTACTTTCAAAATAATTAATCTAGTATGATTTCTTCTACTTTTCTATTCTCTTTTGATTGATAAATCTTTCAAGGGGAGGGCATGACTAAGGAAATTCATTTGGAGTCAAAACTCGGTGTAATAGTAGTAATCCTTTAGGGTGTTCAACTTTCAATGCAATTCCACCGAACGGCCAGTCAATTCGGAGAAAATAGCCTTCGAAATTCATGCTTAGCTTTTATACAATTATGTGTTAATTACCGCCAGCGAGAGAGAGAGAGACTCTGTGGCATTGTTGGTAGAATGCCTGCTTTCTACGCTAGTGGATTGGTTTCGAAACACGCGATCAACTTTTTTTACACTTCCTTTAATTTTTCTGTTAAAAATTAAATAAGTTTATTTAAAAAAAGATTTTTTAAATAAATAATAATAATAATATTTTATAAATTATTTTATATTATATGTATTATTTTATTTATTGTATATTTTACTTCACATAATAAAATTATTTATTACTTATTTTTATATAAAATATTATTTAATATTTATTATATATTTTATTATAAATATTATTTATTAATATAAAAATATATTTATAAAATATAATACAAATATATTTATATAATTACAATAATTTTTTTACTTTTTAAATTAATTACGTAAAATATAATTTAATATTTAATAAAGACTTTCATAAATACATTTATTTAGTTTAAAAAAATAATTAAATGCATTGAAAAAAAGACAAAAGACAAGTCACTATATTTAGGAAAAAGCATACTGAGCTTCAGAAATTACGTAAATTGGGGACTGATGTACGTCGAAATTCGGGCAGTAGAATGCCCGCTAAGATATCGTCCTTATCTATTGGTTATGGATCGAAAATATAAGGTTCGTCATCGATAACTGTCATGTTGTTTTGAAAAGTGATGTTAATAAACATGCAGTTGGTTTCTTAAGCATGCATTAAGCAATTGTAGTCTAATTACCGTACTTTACGATTGCTTTTAAGATTGTTTTTTTATAAGGCCCTATCGTCCTCCTAGTAGTCTTCAGCGTCCATTGGTGGCTTTTACCATCCTGTTTGGGAGCTTATATTTTAGAAGTTTCTTGGCGAGTACTGGGGCTAATGTATGTTAAATTTGTGGTAGCTCAAAATTCTCCTGTTGGCGAGAAGCAGAAGTTTGGAAAAAAGGGTGCTAGCTCAGGTGTCATCCTCGCCCCTTGACCGTAGATCAAATTTAAGAGATCAGTCACCTATATTCCTCACGGTGGAGAGGTCTTTGTCTGCCAGGCCTATCTTAGAACTCGAAGTAAATTAAAAATCAATACCAAACTCTTCAATTAGCTATTAATTTACTGTGTATTCTCTATATTTTTATCTTATGTAGAGCGAAACATTTTAAATTATTAAAAAAACCTATTTATTAATTTTTTTTATCTAGAATGAAATATTTACCTTCTAAACACCTTTCCGTTGTGAAATTTTGTATCAAGTGGAATCGCAGAAAACCTTTAAGTGAAGGTTTTGCATTTTCTTCAATTGAATTCAAAAATATATATTTTTTTAAAAATGAATTTTTAAGACTTGATACATTATAAACTATGAAATATTTTTTTTGCATTATTAAATATTCTACACTGTTAAGTTTTATTTCTCTGTATATAAAAAAAAGTTTTTCGTGATGCTGTAATAAATTTATTACGTACTATCGCAAGAATGTCTCCGCTTAAGATAACTCGCTAAATAGGCAACCCTGATTTCGTATCTGTCGTACGCGCTGAATTGGCAAACATGTGCTTCGTTTCTTATAATATCGACAATACGGTCACAATAGTACATTATTGCAAGCTCTCGCAGAAAAATATTGCAATGATTTTCTGGACTGGAATTTTTGTGTGAGAAGAAAGACGTTGTCTCATACGAAGTCTTACTTACAATCAAGGGAACTAAATACTCACCACTCCAGGAAGCTGCATGTCTATCAAAATCTCAAGACATTTTTACTGAAGTGTTGGACGATGTAGTGTCAGTGATGAATTTAAGAGAAGAGGAGCGCCAAGGACTAATTTCACACACACAAAAAAAGAACAAATAAATAGAACTACATAGCACATGTAAATTACAGTCTTTCAATTTGAGCAATTAGTATGAAGAGCTGTAATATTTGTACAATTGGGACTGGTTCGTGGTTAGGCTAACAGGGTGGGGGTGGGGTACCCACTCCCTATTTATTATAACAAAAAATATGAATTTCAACGTGCTTTTAAATTTAGGATATATTACAAAGGTTTTTACTCATGACATAGACAGTAAAGAGATAAGGTAAAGCACGCTTATTTTGTACCAGAAAAAAATACTTAAAAGACACGTTTATTTTCTATCCTTCCAAAAAAAAGACTAAGTAATAGTGCAGACTGATTTAGAATCTTTTGAACATCGTCATTCTTTTGTTTCGCAAAAGAGAAGTGTACTTATTCGAAACAGACTCATTATTCTTACGGGCAAAGAACAATGCTTAAAAACATTTCCAACCGTACAAATTTTACGCCGCTGATAACTCTTTTATACTCTCTTTTTCAACCATTACGAATTCGAAATCGATTAAAACGTAAAAAAAGAAGAAAATAAATCGCTCCTCTTTTAAGCACTGACACTGATATTGCACCAACATTTTACCTGTAAGAAAAGGGATTACATTGATTTATTATTCCAATGAAATTTATATCACCCTATCACCCCGGGAAGGAAGCGCAACTTTTCAGTGAAAGAAAAAAACGCCGAAAAGAAGTCCAAGCCTATCTTAAGTTGTCGAAAAGAATTATGGCACCTGGGTTTCTTTTGTTAGAATTCGTTTTCTCCGGCTTACGATAAAGAAACGGACTGCAATATTAATTACTCTCGATATTTTTCCTTCTTCATTAAATGTACTTTTTTACAGCAAGATAAATGGTTTTTCTTATTGCATGGTTGTTCTGCAGAATTAAGGTAGATTTCTGTGTACCTTACAGTTGCAATTGTAGACTAACTGATGAATAAAACACCAGCATTTAATTCAAATCGCTCAGAAGAGACTCAACGACTCATTTGTTCATTGGTTGTGGTTTGTACAGATTCATTTAGAATCTTTCTTTTCTTTTGCGAGTTTTTTTTTTTGTCTTTCTGGGACACAAACAGGAAATATTTATTTCAAAAGTGCACTTTAAGCTGCTTTTTTAAGTATAGGCATTAAATATGTAATTTTTCTTCTTGGATTAACCAGTATTAAGCAAGGAAAGTGGTATTTAAATTTAAATTGATATTGTGGAATGTTCTTTCTCTCGAGTAATATATTATTTTTCTTGTGTTTATAAAGAATCATTTACAAAAGTGGTGTGTTTAGGAAAGCTTTTTGCGTTGAAAGATGCTAATTAATTTGTAAAATATCGTACTAATTTAAAATTGTGGATTTGGTAAAATATTGCCAAAGCATTTTTGTAGATTAGTTTTGTAGGTTATTTTATGGGGTTTATAAAAATACCAAGTGTTTTATTTTCCATTTATTAGTACAAATGTTGGAACTGTTTGAATGAGAGATAATGCCATCTTCGTACGAAATTCCTAAACTTTAAATGCGTTTTTGGAAAATTTGAAACGGGGACAGGAATTGTTGAAACATTTATGAAGTTAATTAACAAGTTCTTCTTTTGTATACTTTAAGTCAGGGCTTCTCAAACTTTCAACGTTTGCGACCGATTTTCAATCATAATCTTCATCGCGCTCCCCTTATACAATGCCATTGAATTGAATGCAATAATAATGTAGCTTTATGATAAAGCTAGAATACGAGCTTTTATTTATAAACCGTACAAATTATCAATATAAGCAGTAAATTTTGTATATGCTACTTTTAAGTAATAAATATTTAAGTTACTTTTTAGTAATAAGATAATTATTATGCAACTTTTTAGTAATCTGATAATTATTATATTACTTTTCATATTTTAGAATATATTTTGTGTTGCTTTCCTTTTCTTTAAATAATTTTTTATCTTTGACTTTTCGATATGCTCGCTCCCCCCATGTAGAATTATCACGCCCCTCAAGGGGTTGTGCCCCACAGTTTGAGAAACGCTGCTTTAAGTAATATAAAAATTGTTTTGACTAATTTCTTAAGGAAATCAATACATTATTTCAAAATTTACAAACATTCATATAAATATACTTTTTAGGCTATTTCATACAGTAATTAAATAAAATTTTCTACTTTTTAAAAATATAAATACGTTTTGGATCATTTTAAAAATGAGTAGAAGTGTGACCCACACATATAATCGTTTAAAAAATTGTTTCAAATTCGTTCATTAACCTTTTGTTTAGAGAGGAAATACATTAGTGAAATTATGTTATTATTTCTTTTTATTTTTCCACACGCACGCAATGGAAATTTTAGATAGTTAAAATTTTAATAATTACCATGATTTGAAAGATAAATATCAGTGAAATTTCTCTATATTTAACATTTATCAAGGATTTGACATATTACTTTTAGATTTACTCTTCATTGTTATTTAACACTAGATTTCCCAAGGAAGTCATTTTGATTGCTTTTTAATTCCAATTAGAAAAACAATTACCTATATAATGACACAATTTCTTCAACATTTTTAGAATACATTTTTTTTTCAAATTGAAGCAAATTTTTTTATTGTTAATATTTTCTTATAACTTGTTGTATGACTGTAAATATTATAAAAAATATTAAAAATTTGTTTTAAACAAGTTTATTTACACAATAGTCATTCTTTCACAATGCAGTCATTCTAGCTGCTTTTAGGCAATATAGGTGCATACTAAATTTCAGTCTTTCTAGTGTTAAAGATTATTTACTGTGAACAACACACTCATTTTCTAAATTTATTTTACTAAAACGGGATTTGATTACTTTACTTTCATGGTACACAATGAAAATAATTTTTAATTTAATATTATTGACTCGGTTATATTGTGACTTATTACCGAAAAAAAAAATACGTACCTGAACTTGATTAAATTTATATTCGATAAAATTATTAAGATTCATTCACTTTGATTATACTCTAAATTTATTTTGAACTAACATAGTTCTATGTTGAGTTAATATCCAGGACATTGAATCTACATACTGTATTTTTGCATGAACTATATAAATTTTACTATCCCATTATAACAATTATTGTTTAATAATACATTGGTAGGTTGATCTTACTATGCAACCATGTTTTATTTCACATCTGTATTTTGATTATCTCTATTATAATCGTACAAAATATTCAAAATAGGCTTTAAAATTTTTGGTTTTAAAATTGCTTATTTTTACCCAGTTGAACAAAAGCTTACCTTTCAGTTTTCTTTAAGATTGAGTCCCAGTATAATTAAAAAAATTCTTTTTTGAAATTTTTTTAATAGCCTTTAGAGATTCTAAATAAAATACAGTTAATTGTTCTATAAAGAGTCTTCATGGAAAACTTTTTATTTATTCTGGAGCCCTTAAATGCATTTTTATCAACTTTTCTGCTTCACATTTTAGAAATACATTTTCTTCAGGATATCCTCTTTATTTAAATATTGTCCTTAGAAAAATAAAGAAAATTAGGCATCCTTTATTTTTGTTGTTTCAACTATCAGCTGTAATATTTTTAAAATATGGTTTAAATTTTTTGTGCTATTTGTGTGAAGTGTTTGTTTTGCATTCTTATTTAATTTATTTCAATATTGCACTGTTTTTTAAGCCATTTTATTCTGAATTTAGCCTTTTTATTGTATTATATATAATGATGATTTTTCACTTTTTGATTGTTATTTTTGAATTGTTTATCTGAATTCAGTTTGTCAGGAAATCGATGTTTTTAATCGCATTCATGCTAAGTAAAAGTGCATTTTTTCATATAACAATTATTCGATATTTTAGCCTATTTGTTCACTTTCAGTTAACACAAAAATATTCATTTTATTATCAAACCAATTACATTACTTTCAATTAAATAATGTATAAAAATATTTAACTAATACTTTTGATAATTAAATAAAATTATGTAAGTATTGTGACATATTCCATGTTTATTACCCGATGAAAAATGGATTTGTAAAACTTCTAAGAATTTATTTAAAACATTTTTTTTATATGCTCAAGACATCTTGAAAAAATTAACAAGTAGTTACATTTTTAGTGAATTGAAATAAACTACTCAAAGAAAAGAAATACTTTTGCATTTTTTGGCTTAGACGTGATCAAGATAAAACAATTTATTGTAGTTTTCACTTTTTTACATTAGAACAATTATTTTAGTTCTTTAAAAATAAATTAATTTTCTCTACATTGGAAAAATAACAAAGAGGAGTAATACAACAAATGTTTATACTATGTGTATCTATTATCCTCAAGAATACGACGCTAAGAATAGATATGTAGAAGAATTTAAGATAAATACTGGTTACAGGGGAAAAAAAGTAATCTCATTATCTTTAAAATGAGGGCCAAATAATTTTCAGCTATTTAATTTTCCGAAAATTTAGAAATTTTCTAGTTGTTTCGAACGTTGAAAATGCCTTTGTTTAGAGTGAACTGTTTCCGTTGATAGAAAAACTTTATACACCAACTTTTGTCACGCAATTTCAGGAATCAATGAACTAAAAACTAAAGTTGAACAAAAGAGCTTTGTTGAGGTACTATAATGCTAAGCAAAATGGTAAAGAACTCAACAGAATAAACAACGTGCATTGTTTAGAAATTAAAATTAGGGTTCTGGTTTTGTATGCCTGTTAGAATATAAATAAAGCCTTAATGGGTATTTTAATTTAAGTTTAATAATAGATTTTGCTATAGACTTATGACTATACTACGATTTTTGAAATCAAAGCATTTCTAAGCAGAAATGTCTATTTTCCTTCATATTAAATTAATGTCATTAAATCAAGTGATATATTTTCAGTGAAAAAATAATATATATCAGTCAACAATACATGCAATATTATAAAATGGTCTGATTCATGGTGAAATCAGCATTGCTTTTCTATTATTTTTATAGATAGATTTTACGTAATTTGACTATTAATGTTCAGTTAAATTATCCACGATGTATTCAATAAAAGGCTGAACAAGTATTATCAATTACGACATGTATTTTAATTATTAAAAGGAATTATATGCAACTATTACATTTTTTATTTGTGTAATTTGCTTGTTTTACATTGAACAACTTCTGAATTACTTTGAGAATGAAATAAAATGGAGCTCTCCTAGAAGAATGAGAGAGATATCTACTTGGATCATTTGTGTAGAAGATTCAGAATTAAAGATTATGAAAAATGTCATTAAAATTGAAATTCTGAAAATGTATCGTGTACAAAGAAAGGTCAAAATCTGAATTATGAGATGCAATGAAATGCATTAAGAAGGATTGATAAACAGTTCCTTTCAGGTTTAATAGAATGTATAATTCTTGCTTTTAAAGAGAAAATTTTTCAACAATGGAATGAAATAATATAAGGATTTGAAGAACAAGTCAAAACTGATGTGTTTCAATCTTTTTATTAAAATTTGTACTAGTTCTCCAAATATCAATATTTCCGCCCCAATTTTCAATCATAATTTTCATCACCCCCCCTCTTACAATAATAATGCATTGCGTGTGAATGCAATAATCATCTTTGACGCTAAAGCTACAATACGACTTTAATTATAAACCGAACAAGTTATCAAGTTAACAATTAAATTTGTATATGACAAACACTTGGGAATCACTAGTAATTATTAAACTTGTTTTTAACATTGTTTTGATAAATTAATTATCAGTTACAGTATGCGGTACTGATACATTTATTAGTATATTATATCAGTGTGAATGTATATTTATTTTTAATTTGTTAGAATGTATTTTTTTTGCTTCCTTTCAGTAAATTGATATTTTTAAATATTTTATTTTTGACTCTTCGATATGTTTGTGCCCCCATGTAGGGATATTATGCCCCCCTAAGAGGGAGCACCCCACAGTTTGAGAAATGCTGATTTATCCTGATAATTCTTACTAAGTTCAAATCTTTAAAATCCGCTGCTTATACTAGACCAGGGGTGGCCAACCCACGGCAAGCATGCCATGGTGTGGCACAATAGATTTGTAAAAGTGGCATGCCAAGACTTGCTGAAAACTAGAAATTGGAAAAGATATAATAATCATTTCCTTACAATTTTATAGAAATGGGGTTGTTTCAGACAAAAACCGCTCTAATTTTGGAATGAAGTGTGTATAAACAAATAAATGTTTTTTTTTCTTCTGAACATTATAAGATAAATATCGTTTAAAACTAGCTGAGAGATATACACTTAAAATAACTTAATTTTATCAGCATCTTCAAGAGCTAATCGTATCATAGGTTTGGTAAAAAAAAAAGTAGAAATTCAAAAGAAACATTAAGTAGTACAGATAGTTTTATAATTGTTTAGAAATAAATGATTCAGTAGTTACTCATTTTAATATTTTATACCTAACCTAACAGATTGAAATTTATTATTACTAAAATGTTTATTAACAATAAACCTGTCTTATTTATTATATTATTTTTAAATTTCGACTACATAGACTTGCATTAAAAATGCGTTACTTGCGTAAAAATTCCATGATATGTCTATAAGTAATATTTTTTCACTTTTTCATATTTTTTGTTTGTTGGAAATTTTAGATGGGGCATATATAATTTTTTTTTATCAAATAGTGGCACTTTCTCAAAAGGGTTGCTCACACCTGTACACACAAGAACATAGAATTCAATACTTTATTTGTTTTTCATTTACTCCACTCTGAAGCAATACGAGGACTACTGTCAATGAACCTCGCAGTTTTGAACCACTGGCAAGTGACAAAAATGACTCTTGATCTGGCATCATTTAATGTACATCAACCTCTTCGGAAACCGAGCCGGTAGTTATTTTCTCTTTTAAATTTTTCAACCCATCTAGACATCGTTGAATAGGCGTTATACTTTGGGCATCTGGACTGTAGAACAGTCCTCAATCCCATATCATGACAAGTCTTTGATGGGGGGCTTGACGATTGTGGGGTTTTTCTTTCTGCTGAGTGGCATGACGGCGATTGGTTGGACGATGGAATCCGGGAGGCGTGGCTTCAGTGCTTCGTCTGGGTCGAAAGTTGGAAGAAATTTTGGCTTGGGTGAGAGCTTAGAGGCTGCTCTCTGATTGGATGCTGGGTACAGTGATCAGTGACTCCAATTGGCTGCCCTGGGGGCTGTGATTCAGTTAATGGGGAGGCGCTTGTCCAGTGGGTAAGAAGAAGAAAAAAAAATATTGACAAAAATTTAAGAAAGTGAAATAATAGCTAACTATGATGCAATAAAAATTATTGCATTTGAGTAAATATTAAGGGGGATTATAAGAATCAAGAAGTATTCTTCTTGGCCTTTTTGTATTATCATTGGGGGTATAAGGAATTAAATTTTGCATATTAGAATTTCTAGACATCGTGCCACAACATACTAAGTATATACTCTCACCTCCATTTGAACAGCACATTTGGGAGGCACTGTCTCAGTTCTCTTTTTTGCCTTCAAGATCAAATTTTACCAAGTTCCCAGCTTCGAAGTCTAACCCATAGGTCCTCCACCGCTTGTTCAATGGCCATGCAATACTTGTCCCAGAAAGTAAAAAGGCACTTCCATCGTCGAGTCTTCGCAATTCCCAAACAGATACAGGGTTGAGGGTTCCTTCGCAGCGCATATGCCTGAAGACAAATTATAATGTGTTCTAGACTGCACTAGGACTCCATTCCACGACTCCAACTACGCCAGCCATAAGACTCTAACTACTCAGTTATAGTGATCAAAAGGATTTTTTAGAATTTGTCTTTTGAAATCTGTAATCTTTTAAACGATGAACAGAATTAACTAGTTAGTAATCTAATTATTTCAGGTTATCTCACAAAATAATAATTAGATATTATGAAGTCACAGCAAGAAAATGTGTCTCAGTTGTGAAGGGATTCATATAAAGAAACACAAAATTCCAAATCCTTTTTTTGAATGAAGACCACACAATCATCTATAATACAACCATCTATAATTAGCAGCAAAAATACTGATTTCTTTAAAATTAACGTTGAAGTGTTTTTTTGGCACGTTTTATCTTTACTTAAAACTATTCTTTCTTAATGTAGTTTTTAGAAATCAAATTGTTTTATATATATACAGGGTGTCCGGGCTTAAAGTATCCAAAAGTTATGGATTATTGTTATGGAACTACTCACCAGAATGTTCATCCATGAATTGGAAACCCCCCGAGAATTTTTGGGTCTAGTTCGATCGGCCACACGTGCGCTTATTATTCGGCAGTCGCAGACAATAAACTTGTTACACTAACTTCATTAGTAAAGATGTGCATGCCACAGTAGAAAGTTAACGGAATTTAAATCAGTTGTGTACAGCGACGTGTTTGAACAGAACGGTTTGTCGATCTTCCGTCATCAAAATCTATCCACTAATGGGAAATAATTTTAAAAGAGACGGCAACTTTGGTATACCAAAAATTGGAAAGTTTCCTTAAGTTTTCATGATAGAAGACACTGTTGATCGTGTGCGTGATTCATTTTGTAGGTTTCTTGAGAAATCTACTAGGCAAACTAGTAACGACACACCATTCTGTTCGTACAAGCCGATGTACACGTCTGATTATGTGACTCCGTGTAACTGACGTGTGACTCCGTTAATAAAAGCAGCACTGCACCTTCTGCTGTGGCGTTCACATCTTTACTAATGAACTTAGTTTAACAAGTTAATCGTTTGTGATTGCTAAATAATGCGCGTACGTGCGGCCGATCGGACTAGATCCAAAACATCTCAGAGGGGTTTCCAATCCACGGATGAACCGTTTATTAAATTCTGATGGGTAGTTCATTAAAAATAAACCCTAACTTTTGGATACTTTAAGCTCTGACACCCTGTATGTATATAAATTATCACTATATATTCTCATGGGTAGTTCCATAATAATAAGCCATAATTTTGGATACTTTACGCCCGGAAACCCAGTATATATATATATATATATATGCGTTATATTCATTCATTTGCTTGTACTCTGTACCAAAAGTACAATCCTTTTTAGAATAAATCATTATGAAAAGTACTTTTAAAAAAATTAATTTTTAGATTTTCGACGGGATTTTTATTCTGTTCATCCTCGGTATTGATGTTGATAGCTTGTTCAAAACTTACCCTAACGTTTTTCAAACTGTGGGGATCGCCCCCCAGAGGGCGTGATAACTCTACGAGGAGGTGTGAGCATATTGAAAAGTCGAAAACAAAAGATTATTCACAAAAAATTTATACTTTACTAAAAGTAAACATATAAAATACATTCTTTTACAATACAAAAATAATATACACATTTACACTGATATAATACACTTATAAATGTATCACTATTGTACGATGTATTTTATAGTTATTTTAACAATACTAAAGAACAACATTAATAATTACCAATGATGCTATGGGCTTGTCATGTATAAAATTATACACAAAAATTAACACTTATCTTGATAATTTGTAAGGTTTATAAATGTGCCCTTAACTGCTGAGTTGAAGTTGCGCGAGTCACTCCTCAACGGTCCCATTTTATAAGTAGGCGCACGTATGGGATGAATTGAGGAGTGGGGGGGGGGTTGAAGAGGAAAGGAATATATAAGCAAATCCCCTGAAATAAGTAAATCCTTCGCAAACACTGTAAAGTTCTTTTTATTGCATTCCAAAGTCTTTGGAATACTTTTATGGAAAGGAGTGCTTAGAAAATATCGTATTTCAGAAAGACATATAAATACGACCGGGACAATTAACACTTTGGCTAAACGAGACGTTTATATACTCCGATGGCACTTAAGAGGTTCAAGTCGTATTATAGCTTTAGTGTCAAAGTGAATTATTGAATTAAATAAAGTGTTGTTATATGTGGTGTGTGGGGAGGGAAAGTTTATGAAAATTATGATTGAATATATATTGGGTCGCAAATATTGAAACTTTGAAAAGCACTGTCTTAGCCTATTTTATCTGTTTTAGATAAAATTTTCTGAATTATATAATTTAATATATTTATTTTTCAACTTAAAGTCACTAAATATATATTATTTGTGACGATATTTTACGATGTGTTTGTTGGTCATTTTATGTTATGTAAGCTGAATTTTTTGTGTGGTTATTTTGATTCAGGTTAATTGTGTGTTCTCTAAAAAATTTCTTAGACTCACATGTGCTGTTATTATTTTTATTATAATTAGTATTAATATTTCCGTTAGTTTATTTCTATTCAGTTTTTTTCTAGCATGTCTATTTTCTACTCGTATTTTAACTTAAAATATGTTTATGTTCGACTTTTTTTTGTTACATATTATTATATATTTTACTATGTTAACGCAACTCATTCATTATTTCGTCTGAAGCCAAATTGAACTCTTCTGAAAATTAATTCAAATATTGAATTTCCTTAAGAATTATCTTAAGTTTTATCATACATTATCTAGCACCTGATTGCACATTCATTTAAAATGCTAGACTTGATGAATAAACTCATAAATTTCTTAAAATAAATTTAATTTAAAAAAGTTAATCCTCATGAAGAGAGGATAGTCCAGCCGGATAACTAAAACAAATTTGAAGAAGGCTCATGCTTGTAAATGTGATGTTTCAATAAATTGTTTAAATTGTGACGGGCTCATCGCGTTTTCTACTAAAAACTCCTCTTGGGTTCTTTGGGGCCGAAAAAGGCAAATTCTTCCCAACCAAATCCAGAAGCGAAGCGTGAGTATGCAAATTAGAAACCTTTTAAATAGCAGAAGTTTAACGTAAGCGTATGACCTATTGGGAAGTGATTATGCTAGTCTGAGTTTAAGCGCATGAACTGAAGGAAGAGAAGAAAGCCGTCATTTGAGTGTTAAGCTATCCGTGACAGAGCGATCTAGTCAAAGTGAATAGTATTCCACTCTAGATAAACAGAAGATATTTAGGATCCGAGAGGATTGCGGTTAAACCAGAGATTAAGGTAGGATAATTCTGTTATCTATTAGGACTGTGTATAAGTTGAGATTAGGAATAGGCGGGAATATAGTGATTAAAGTCGCGCTGATTTGATAATATGTTTTGTGTGTTTTCTAAACCCCAGATCCGCTATATAAGTTAAAATATAAATATTATCATTATTAGTGTTTAAGTTATCTTAATAAAGATATATTAAGATCATGGCAACGCCTGGTTCTTCATTCACTCCCACACATCTAGGTCACGATGATAACTTAGAAGTAAGGCATCACCCACGGGCGAATACCTTACAAAATCTTTTATGACTGAAAGCATTTTAGCATACTTTGTATAACTTTAGCATACTTTGTAAACTTTAATTGTTTATTCTACTTTAGTTATTCAATCAAAACTCATATGTTTAATTTTCTTAACCCTCCAAGCGGTCTGCACGTAAAATGCCGTCATTCCAGAGATGCTTTTTCTGCCTTCAAGCAAGATTCACAAAAGCGGCCGAGCCGCATTCTTAAAAGTACGGCTCAACCGCTTTTGAGAACCCCACCTGACGGCAAAAAAATACGTGCGGTGCATTTTTGAAGCATCTCCAGAATGGCAAGACTTTACGTGCAGACCGCTTAGAGGGTTAAATAAAATATTGACATATTAAGAAATTTTTGAAATATCCCTTTTCAAATTTCAAATCTTAAGAAGTAACTTAAATATATATATGTCGGAGAAATTGTCAAGCACTTAAATAATTTAAAAGTATGAAGATTTTGTTAGACGTTTTTACAGAATCATCTAAATACATAGCAGAAAGTACAAGCTATATATTTTGAAGATTAAACTAAAGTAAGATGTCTTAGAATTTTGTGTTTTACGTGTTTCCTTAATGTAAAATCTTTAAAAAGGAGTAAATTAAGCTTTAAAATTCATTCACTATTTAATTGTTGTGAAAACATGATGTGAGGTAAGAAATGTAAGGCATTCAAGCAAAGTTCCAAGGTGTATTTATAATTACAATCCTAGCCATATAAAGTTTGTTGGAAAAACAGTAGCCTCCATTGAAATAGAAAAAGTAGAAGAAATATCAATTTTATCTCGTAACGGTATTCATATTCATGAATTGAATCAAGAAATTTAACTTACTAAAATGCAGCGGAAATCAATTCTAATCGTTTCAATGAAAAAGAACAAAGCACAAAATAAAAATATTAATCTGTATAGTAATTTTTTGCCTCGTAATGTATTCTCAAATCTAGGCACAAGAAAAAAAAAGAAAATAAAATGGAAGATCACATTTTTATTATTTTTTTTCGTTTTATACATAATTGAACTCTTCGTTTATGCTTCAGCAGAACGTTACATCAATATAAACTTAGGAGAAAAAAAACCAGAATGGGATTTAAAAGTAGAATTAAAGACCGGAATCGGAAAAAGTTTTTCCTTTTTCCCTTTTTACTTTTTCCGATTTCTTTCTGGACCATAAGTTTCTAGTAGCGCTGCTTGGAAAATTCGATCATTTTTTTTTTTTTTTTTTTCAATTTTCTTTCTTTGGATGCAGAGAAGATTTGAAGTGGAAAAGAACCTCCTCATTTATTCGATTCTTTTCATTTAATTTCAACTTAGATAATTCGAAATTCAAAAACCTTTAGGTGTTAGTGAATTAGAAAATATTTCGTATAAGAGCATCAAAAAGCAGAGAAAACACACAACTGAAATAAAAAAAAAATATGGAACGCATAATTTTTCATTTAAGAAGTTGAGAGAGATTTGTATTGCTATCATTTACTGGGGAACTTTTTAATATATGTAAGAAATGAGATTTTCTTTTGCCATGGCCTGTAAGGTACTATTTAATAATTTATTTCTGAAATAGCACAAAGGAATGAATTTTTACTCACATCCGATCCAATTACCATAAAGCTTGACACTACTTAATGTGGACATAAATAAGAAAACGTTTTCGTAATGAAATTGATATTAGATGAATAGGAAAATATATTATGCATAACAGTTTTAATTTTTACAAATAAATACAAATTCCAATTAGAAACATTACTTTACAATGCTTAGAGACAAATTTATATATTATACCTTTAGAACCTCTTCATAAAACTTTACATGAGGTTAATTAAGTATAAAACCTAAAACAATGCCAATTTTGTTTTCTATACGTTGTACTAAATGCAAGCGAATCGTTAGAATTGTTAGAATCCTAATAATATTTATATAAAAGTGAGTATCAAATAAATGCTCAGCTACGGTAGCCTAATGGACATGTTCATGAGTTCGAGTCCAAGTGACGCCGAAGACCTGTTGTGTAGTGGCTCTGATGCTGTTTAAGCTTTCCGTTGGCGTGGTATGGAAGTTCTGATAAAGGAGGGGGTGCCAATGTGTAGGTGCTGTCTTCATCACTTGATCATTGTTCAAAATTACGAGATCCGTTACCAATAGCCCTAGTTTTGCTTTATATTAGGACGTTGATAAACACTCATTCTTGCAATCGAATGAAGTTAAACTAAACTAGTTTCATAATTCTTATTAAAGGATAATTAAATACAATATCTTGTACCTTTCATAATACCTGGTATTTATGTGGGGTTAAAATTTTAGAGTATATACGAAATTTTACATATCGTCTGTTAGCAAGATAAAATACAGAGTCGTAAGAAATGGGAGTCTTTAATAACTACCACATGGCCCATTACAGTAGGACACAAGTGGAAAATGTTTGTGACTCACAGTTAACATAATTACATTATTAATGAATAAAAATTAACATAATTGGAATTTTAAAAAGCTATTTTTCTTATTAGTAATTTCTTTAGATGTATTATTTAATGACTCAGTGGCGAAACATCCCATGGTGGACCAAGACCTACTGTGCCCATCTCAGTTTTCGTGACTTTTGTCACTGAGATGCCAGAGCAGATGTTCCGGTCAGGTGGTCTATCTGACGCTGTTGCGGCTATCCCTGCAATCCTTTTCACTAGTATGGTCCACTATCAATTCACTCAAGCCATTTCTCCACAGACTTTCGAGAACTCCGCCTTCAAGAGGTCATCACTGTTCCTCTCCTTTGATCCTTGGGGTATGGCTGCCCCTTCGACCTCGATCATATGTCTTCGAAGAAGAAAAAACAGATTCGGAAGGTAATACAAAACTTTGAAGATTCTCCTCAACTTGCGAGCCGACAATTTAAGCCCCTTGGGCGGATCTCTTTCACGCCCCTAATAATCTCTAATTGGCGAACGTAGCGGATCTACATACGGTCCTCCTCATTTTCGTCCCAACTCCATTGGTTCTTTGAGACAATGAAACGGTGCGACTGAAATCGTTGAACCTTGTATACTGTATGGAGGGTATATAAATCAATCTTTCACTTTGACACTAGGGATACCCTCCAGGGAATGTCTTATCCCAACAGGACGACATTCCTTTTCATTGAAATAGTTCAAGGTCAACATGTACGAAGGGACTTAACAATTGATACCGTTCACAGAAGTATTCTTTCTATAGATTGTGGCGGGCTCACGCATCTTTTCATTAACATATCTTTTGGGTTCTTTGGGGCCAGAATTAATGGCAACTCTTTTCCAACCAAAACCCAAGAAGTGAAGCTTGAATAAGAGATGCAAATTAGAAAGCTTCTAAGTATCAGAAGTTAGAGTAAGCGGGGTGGCAATTTGTGGAATGTTATGATAGAGCGTGATACAATTGTGAAGTGACAGCCAACAGAAGTTATTCCGGAGATACAGCCATTAGGTCAAGGTGCATACCATTGCGCTCGAGTAAAAATACAACTTCCATTAAGATTGGATTGACAGTAGAAGTTAAGGTAGGATTGACTATTTAATATTAGGATCCGGGATATTATTGGAATTGAGTTCAGGCGTGTTAGTTATTGATAACGGTTCGGGTTAAACTAATTGGGTATTATATATATTGTGTGTTTAGTCATCGCAGATTCTCTCCCATATATTATTATCTAATCTGTTAGAAGTTTAAGTTGTAAAATCTTAATAAGGCCAAATTAAGATTATGGAATCTTCTAGTTCTTTCGTTAATCCTACACCTCGAGCTCACGCTGATAATAAAAGAGAAGGGCACCCTAGGAGGGGGGTGATATCACAAGATCTTGGTGTCCGAACGTTATCTAAGGGTCGGAGAGGGGAGAATGTTTTTAACAAAGCCATCATCAGAATCAGCTAAACATCTGTTTGCCCTCAGGCACGAGGGAAAAATACTCAGTCCTCTTTTTTTGAAGAATACAATGTGCCATCTGGCTGTTCTACTCACCCTCTTTCACCAAACTTGACAGGTATTGTCGGGAAGTCTTCGTCTAATAAGATGACGCTACAACGCTCAGTACTAATAGCTAGGGAGAAATAATCAGTCTTGTGACATAACGTTCAGAAATTACTAGAAACTATTGTATTGGAAATAAGTAATAACACAGTGATATAAAATTTTATATTAGGATAAATATTTCATTTCCCCGAAAAACTGAATTTAGATCAAAAGACATCCAACTAAACAACCAGAATTTTTGGGCGTGTGGATCTTTTAATGCTGGTTTTTCTTTACAAACATTCATATTTTTTCATGAAAACCCACTCTTCTGAAAAATAAACGTAAAGCAAAAATACAAAGACAAGGCATAACAATGCAGCTTTAGATGGGAATAGATCAATGAAGGGATCAAACAATAGATAAAACTCAAACACATGCTTTAATTGTAAATAATTTCAATAGAAGTAATGAAAATAACACAAATCAACAAACATTTATTTTAATAAAAATGAAGGAAATAAATTTTTTTTGATTATGTGTTTTCAAAATGAAAAGAAATATATTTAAAATTTCGTCTCATTATGACTTCTTAAATAGCTTATGGTTTCCACGTATTGTACAAAAAGAAAAATAATGTCTCTTTTGAACATATAAATTCAAAAACTTTCAAAAACAAATATGTTAAAATTTCATTTTCAATTTTATTATTTAAAAATACACATATAATACTTATTGTTAATATTTCTACTTATTAATTTAAAATGCTACTCCACGTAGGTTATTTTCTCTGCAACAATACTCTCATTGTGCAAAAATTTGGATTTACAGGCAAAGTTCGCTTAAGAGTATGGCAACCCTAGAAGACGTGACCAGGTTTACCAGATGGATGACTGTATCGCCCTTGGTGACATATTTGGTCAATTTCACTGACGAATCATCAATAAGTCTCCAGAATCAATTCTTCTAGAAATTTTCACGAAATTATATAGATGACCTTTAAAGCCCAATGGTCGGGGAGTTCAGAATTTGTGCGTTGATTTCTATAAGAGACTTTATCTGAGTTTCTGCTTGTGGAAGTGTTCTAGAGAAGCGTTTCTGGAACGTTGTAAGGCTTGTTTGTAATGAATGTGCTTAGCACTTTGCTAATAACTTGCTTGCTTGCTTGATTGATTGAATATTAACGTCGCACTGTTCAGCTACACGAGGGCTTTTGGCGACGGACCACGTAATTTTGAACCATGGTCAAGTGACGTGGACGACACCTGAGCTGGCACCCCCCTCTCCTAACTACCACACCAACGGGAGGACGTTCCAGCTCTCGACAGATTTAACGTGCATCGCTACCCTACACGGCGGGTCTTTAGTGTTACTGGGCTAGAACTCGTGACAAGGCAAGCTACGATCCGATACCTATACCACTCGGCTACCGCGGCCACGCTAATAACCTGCAATATTTTTTTATGTATGTACGTTGATTTGTCTTCGAGTAGTCGTCTATTCGTCCTTGTCTATGAATAAATATGTTACTTTTCAAATAATTAGAGTCATCGGCTGCTTTTCGTCCACTCATATGTGAAACAATATGTATACAGTCACACCCCGATTTAACGAATTCATTGGGACCGAGCATTTTGTTTCTTAAATCGGGGTTATTCGTTATATATTTCGTCCAAACAAAATACAAATTTTTTGCACTTATTTTTGGAAATTCTATATTAAGCAACCACATATATATCTTTTGTTAGAAATTAAACTCTTTTTATTCAACAGCTAACAATACTAAAAATTAATTATTACGCATCAGTTAATTGGATATTTTAAAATACTGACTAATAGGTGTTTGAAAATCTTTTTGATTTAAGTCTTGAAAAGGTTTTTTTTTTCGACTTTGTGCAGAGAAAAATATTCCGTGTCATTTATATCCTGCTGCAAAAAGTATATCTTTACCTTTTCCAAACAATGCAAAGAAATTAGTAGATTCGATCCAGATTTGATTATTATCAATTTCTGCATCAGAACCGCTATTCATTGGCGCCGACAAATCAACAATTTCTTGAACTTCATTTGCCCAGCTAGGCAGTTTGTCATCAAATGTAACATAATCGTTAAAATACTAAAATATCCACAACGTTGTAGAGTGAGATGAGACAAGAAATGTCCCTGTCTTATTCAAACTCACGCAATAGGTTACTCATGATATATTTGTACCTGTAATGTCTAATGACGCTCTGCACTCAACAACTTCCAAGCAAAACAAAAAGAATATTATTTGAAAAAAATCCAATTTTTTCTAACACAAACTAATAAAAAAAATCAGATGTTGAAAAGATTCGTTAATTCGGGGTTTATTATTTGTTAAATAGGGGTTTTGCCTTCATTTTAACTCGGGAAAGTGAAAAATTCGTTAAATAGGGGTTCGTTAAATCGGGATCCGATCGTATATATATATTCCATGCTATCAACCTGAGTAAAAATAAAGCATTTAAATTTTGATTGTGTTTTTGAATTATATTCTGAAATGAGCCAGATAAACTTTATAATTTTTATTAGAAGAAGCGATAAGAATTCGATGTTTTCCTCTATGAAAATATTTATCCATTTTGTATTGTACTACTTATTTATTTTTTATTATAACTTATAAGTCAAATAAATGTCCTTTTTGGTTGAAAAGGTAAATTTTTTGTATGTAACTGCTGTGAATTTGATTTATTCAATAAACTATTTTCAGTGATGGTCTGAAATTCGAACATAATATTTACTCTTCAACATTTTAATAATAAATGCCCTGGATATATTATCAAAATATATTAGGATATGATTGTACAGACAATATTTTTATCTTTTTAAAATTTTATGTTTTTGCTCCATTGAAAAATATATCTGATATCTTAATGATGGCAATGTTCTGAAAGAAAATATTTTTATGGAATAATCGGAAAAATATGGATGTTTTTCTTTTTAATGTCAGGATAGAGAAATAAATGGATTTTTGTGTAAGATATCTTTTATATTCAATTGGATAAGTATAAAAAGCAATTTGAAAATGTATTGGAATTTTCTTACGAAACAGATTTTGAATAAAATTCTTAAAACTTAAAGTTTTACAAAATGTCAACTTTTTTTTAATAAAAATGTTTAACTGAAACATACATCATTTTGTTTCGTGTTCCTTTTTTGTGAGGAACATTTTGTAGAAGAAATTGAATTAATGGTATTTTCGCAGAGATTTTTTATGAAACGGTACGAATTCAAATTTTTATTTTCACGATTAAAGATATTGATAACATGCTAGCTAAGGAGAAATTTCTGGTTTCAATAACGTAGATTAGTTCAATTTATTATAGACAAAATTCAAAATTGAATCAATTTCTATTTATTTAAAGAGCCTATAATTTATCCATTTATTTTAATCTCACTAATTAAAATTATATTTCTATTTCTATTATTATTTTACTATATTGATATGGTTATATCTATATTTAAAAAGGGTACTTAAGTATTATCACAAAATGTTGGCAACATTATATAAAACGAAGCACCTGATTGCCAATTTAGCACGTTCGACACAGAAAATAGGGGTTGGCCACTTGGCGAGTTATTAATAGAGATGGCGATTATTGCGATAATTCATAAGTATCTTTAGTAATATTTCAGTATGAGATATTTTGTTGAAATATCTGTCATAAATTTAATTAGATCGTCCATGCGCATTTAAAATATCATCTGCGGCATGAAAAATTTACGGTACTTATGTATTAGCGACAAAATTTGCAACATGCGAATAGCGTCTTGATATCAAAATACTAAAAATTCCTACGAGTTTTATTTGAAGAAAAACGATTACGCTAATACATAAGTACCCAATTTACTTGAACGTTGTCATTTGTTACGCAGATTTTGATATGTTATTATTTCCTATGTTGAAGCACAGGGATCTCCAATCCCTATGCTTTTTACATATATTGGTTTTTTTTTAAATCATTGAAAATAACAATGAGCGAAGAAATTGAAAAAATAACATAATGTATAAAATCCTAATCTTAACTTGTTCAAGTTCTGTGAATAATGGATTATTCCTCTTTGCATTTCTTTAAATTTTTAATGAAATACATATTTCATGAATTTAAGCAAATATATTGTTACGAATTTTGTGTAATGAATGCTTAAAATAGTGTAAACAATTCATATCTGGTGTGTAATACGTTAATATTACTTTTTGGTGGATTTATAACGGTGATTCAATGGAAACTTGTGGAATATGTTGGCAACACAGCAAGGTTGGCATCCTTATTGGCGAACATTTTGGTGAATTTGTGATTTGTTCTATCCACAGAACTTCACTAATCCTTTTGGAGAAACTATTCTTTAACTGTGATTTTCGTTTAAAAAACACACTTTGATGACTTGATTTTATGCTAATGTAAATGCTATTTAAAGACTATAATTGGGGTGTATGAGCTTAATCATGAAAACTGGGAATAGTATAAAGTGAACTAAGGAAGTCGTGCAGTCTGGTTAATATCTATCTTTACATCCACCCGTAGTAGTGGAAGGAAATAGAGATGGATTTGTACCAATCTGTCATTGTTCGAGAAGGAGTTGTTTAAGGAACCACGAGTAAAGTTAAGTCATCTTGAATAATCTCATAAGTTAGATTATGAATTTGGATTTAAGATTGCTCCAAAAGTTAAGGAATAAGTTGTAGATTCTTCATTAAGTGTTAGAGGTCTAAGATAAAAGTAACTATTTTTTTTTAAAATCATGTCTGTTTCTTCTTCAAATCCTCTTACACTTGCGATATCCGGGTTGCGATAAGTTGGTGATCCTTTTGGTGAGATGATGATCATATGGATGCTTCTGGAAATTACTAGGGAAATCTACAAATATCACGATCTATAACGTAAGCGGAATTTTCGAAGAAAACTCCGTGCAGACTATAAATTGGGAGTCGCTCGCCGAAACTGAGGGAGTATTTCCATACCGTTGAAGAGTCGACCAGCGATTAGTTATTACTTCAGCTGTTGAATAGAAAGAGCGAGTGCTTGTGAATAATATTTAAAATACTTGTATTTCACGGCACTGATAGTTGTGTCTGAAGGCTGTAGAAGGTGTGAAGTCCTTCTGGAATTTATTTTGCAAATTTTACTTTTGTATTCTGAATTTCTAAGAATTGTTTTTCTGCAAAAAAATTTCATTGCTCCTGATGTACATGAAAACTTATTTCGTCTTGCTCTTTGAGACTGATAGCATAAAATCCTCGTATCCAGATCTACGTAACAATATTGATTTTTAAGGTGTCAGTTTTTTTCCCAGCAAAAAGCCGCATTTATATCAAATAGTGCTTTCTTAGGAAATAATTTAATTAGGTATCCCTTTTAAATTAAATTTTTCTACAGTGAGTGGATTAAAATGAGTATGTTTCTTCATTTTAAAACTGCTGCATATTCAATAACTGTTTTTATGTTTTAATATTTATGTTTTTTCAAAGCCGTTTCCTTCATCCGGAAGGTTTAACAAGAAGGGGATTATCTTCTTCGACTTGATACCTAAGGTAAGTCATCTACTATTTAAAAATAAGTCCATCCCTTACTTTATTATAATTCACGTAAAGGTAGGAAATTTTGATCCTTTTTTTTTCTTTCCAGTTTTAATTTAAGAACTTTTCTAGATGAATTATGAAGATTAAATTTATTTGATAGGATTACGTGTGTACATAATTTTTTTGTTTGATGTAGATTTAGGAGACTTAAAATAGATCCCATTTTGTAACTCTTTGTGCTGGTTTCTATGATTAAAAAGAATATGGAGTCAGTTTACATAATACCCGCTCAAAAAGGGCTTTAAGAGTGTTTCATGAAAGCGGTGATATTAAGACGTATACACGCTTTTTAAACTAGGTCATGTATTACACATTTTTATACTCAGTCAGAAAAAAAGATGCATACTTTCATTCAAAATGATATACATAGTTTTAATTGGAAAAATTTTGTTTTTGTAGTATTTTTCAGATTATTTCAACGACAATCAATTATTGCAGAACTATTGTAATTTTAAATTAATAAATAACCTACTTGTCATGCAATTTCAAGAGAAAAAAATGCAAAGTTTTAAGCTCAAAATTGTTTAACTAATTAATTTTTTCTTGAAAATTTTCAAAGCCTTATCAATGATATAAAGATTTAATCTTAACTTGAAATGCCCTTTTTATAGATAAATGACTATTTATTTGTTTATATTTCATAAGCCAAATAAATCCTGAATTCCCTTCTGACGTATAAAATTCTTTTAATAAGAAAATCAAAATTTCCTTTTAATTTACTGTAATTAATTTCATTGTATCTGGAATTTCTAGTGAAGTAAAATGAATTATACTCCACTGTTTGATACAATTATGCCTACATATGAAAATTCATCAAAATACAGAATAATGTCATTACATATAAATTGATTACAAAATATGAATGACAAATCTTAAATTTGGATATAATGATAATTTTCATTTATTGTGTGTTTTTCGTCAAAGATAGCATGAAGAAGCAAGTTAAATATATAAAACAACTTATCATTTAGAGTTAGAGTATAAGAAAGCACTATTTCTATTACTGAAAAATATTAGTATATTTATCATTTTTGGAGGAATAATTTACTATAAGTCTCTGTATACTTGCTTTTGCGTAATGACTAATGAGGGCTTCACAGGATAAATTAGTCAAAAGAGCAAGATATATTTTCTCATACTGCAATAATAAAGAGGTCGTAATTACCTTTTATAATGTTGTGAAAGCACTAATTTTCTTAAAGTAGAGTTGAAATTCTTACTATAATACTTTGTTAGAGGCAAAAATGTTGTTTTAGTTTTACATAATTTGATTTACTGTATTCAAAGAAGGACTTGGAAACAGATTGTGAGTTTTGAATAATTTCATTTACTGCTTTCTCTCGGAGTGGATTATATAGTTTAATTTAACTGTGAGATCTTACTCTCTGTGAAGCAGCTCTAAAATGCTCATGACTACGATTCCATAAATTTTGTGTCAGGACCAGATGATGATGTTGCCTGATATAATGTGTTTCTCTCGAAGACTTAAGAAACGTTTACATCACATTACGAGGGATTGCTGGAATCTTTTTGAGAAATAAAATTCTGTTTTATTATACATGACAGTCATTAACAAAAACCCATTCTCTTCTGAAGTGACTTTAATTTCATAACTGGGATGTAGTTGCCTAATTCAAAAACAAAAATTTTTATAGCTGCAGGATGGATTCATGCAATTTGCATAATGACAAGAGAATGAATGCTATATTGTATTTTAAAATATAGAAAATTTTTTATAATACTTAATATAAATTATATTAAGGAAAGTGTTAATAAAGATGATTGTTACTAAAAATATATTGAACGTATATTCTGCTGCAATCACATGTTCATTCACATTTGGAATTTCAAGAAATTCTATAGCACACACACATACATAACTTACTTCTCGTTGCATAATAATTATTTGCAATAATTTTCTTACAGATTTTGCTAATAATGCATTTCATTCCGTCTAGAAAACTAAATTGAGTTCTATGTGTATCTTAGGTATTTAGAGTTAAATGTTTTCTAATTAACTTAATGCTGAAACTGCACGGTAGTGCATTAGAAATAAATATATTCCTCTAAAAAGGATGAAGTTGTAGAGCAACTATGATGAAGATTTTTTCCTTTTCTTTCTTCTAGAGTTATTCAAAAGAAAAACAAATTGCTTTCTAGAAACAGGAAAAAGGCTTTGATAACGGTGTTCTAAATTTATATCTTATTCACTTCATAACGAAAATGTGATAAATAAATATTTCGATGATTAGGGATATGGATAAAATAAAATAATTTTTTTGTAAGAAATCGAAAATGATATTAAATTTTTCTTCACTCAAAATTTCATAAACTTTCCACGTTAGGAATTTTAAAGTTCAATTATGTTTACACTGCTGTTTTCTTCATCACTTTACACAATGGCCTTTTTTAAAACTTAAGATTGCAGTTGATTGCAACTTTATAGCTAAAATACCCAAACTGAATATTTTAGCTATAGAGTTGTAAAAAACTTTAATACCGTGTCGGAGTAGATGGGTTTAATCCTTACTACATATACACTGCTGGCCATCGTAAATGTAACACCAAGAAAGATAAGAGATAGCATAACAAAATTTATTTTGTAGATAACATGTTGACCAAGTATCAAATGATTAAATTTATAAACTTCTGTGAAGTAGGGTTCCTGCCAGAATCAGTAGCCAGAGTAGACGCCATTGCTGGGGATCACCGCTGCCATACACCTCGGCATTGATTCAAAAAGACTTTGGATGTGTTCTTGGGGTACAACAGACCAAGTGGCTTCCACACGTTGCCTAAGTTAATCTGGTGTGGCAGCTGGGGGTGTAATCTGGGTCAATCGTTGAGTAACCATGGACCACATGTTTTCTATCGGCGAAAGATCAGGAGAGCGAGCCGGCCAGGGAAGCAATTCAATCTGGTGATTGACGAAAAACCTTTGGACAATAAATGCCACGTGTGATCACGCATTATCCTGTTAAAATATGGCTGTGGCCAAGCCCTGAAGATAAGGAAGGACAACTGGCTCCAACACCTCGGAGATGTAGCGCTACCTGTTTACAGTACCGGCAATGTGTGCTAGAGGAGTGCGAGAGTGATATCCAATACCGCCCCTTACCATAATACCAGAGACAGGATCAGTGTGGCGGTGCATAACGCAGCTGTTCAGCATCCTCTCTCCACGGTGTCTCCAGGCTAGAATCCGACCATCGTGGTGTTGCAGGCAGATGCGTGACTCGTCAGTAAATACAACTTCATTCCATTCTACCTGCCGCCCACATCCTTCTTTCATCGCACCATTAGCGGCGGAGACGTCTGTGGTTCTGCGTCAAGGGTAGACCAAGAAATGGACGTCTGGCAGACAGACCACTCTGCTGTAAACGGTGTCGAATGGCACGCGAAGACACTGAATGATACGTTACCGACTCAATGTGCTGTGCTATGGTTCGTGATGTGACTGAGCGATCCGTCACTGCCATACACACAATTTGCCTGTCCTCACGTGAAGTGGTGCACTGAGGTGGATGCGATCGACGACGTCCGTCCGTCGTACCCTCCTGCCTCCAACGGTCACATATCCGCATTACAGTTGTTTGGTTTCGTCCAACAGGACTACCGATTTCCCTGAAAGATAATCCGCAATCTCGGTAGGCTACTATCCTTCCTCTGTCGAACTCGGATACTTGATCAAAAGCTGATCGCTGTTTTCTACGAGACATAACAGATAGTTTTTTGAAAAAACCCACAAGAAAACATAATTTTCAAACTTGAAATCGTCGAAATCCCCAAGCCTCAAATAGCGCTTTGAGGTGGCGCTACAGGCGCGCGTGATGTGTGTCTGCGATGAAATTCTAATCATTTGCATATCTCACCTACGCTAATGCATGTTGTAAATTTTATGTTATTTGCACGCTTCTTTCAGAATGTTGCATTTACGGTGGCCAGCAGTGTATGTAACGATTTCATTGGAACTAAATATGTTACTGGGACATCTTTTTGTGCAATCGATTAATAGAAGATTTTATGTTTCCAATTTAGTTCCAGACTTTTATTTTACTCTCACAAGGTATCAAAGGGAATATCATGAAAGCAAAACACACGGACAAAGGAGATGGACAAAAAGTTATTCTAAACGTTGCGGAGATCTCACCTTTTATTTTTTTTCCAACTGGAAGCATTTAGAATCAAATGATTTCCATTAATACTCTGATTGGTCAGAATAAGAAACTAATTAAGTAATGCATTCTCTTATTTTGAAATATGCCAACGTGATCACGCGATGTTTTCGAGGGTTCACAAAACAATTATAAACTAAACAAAATTCCTCGACAAAAATTTAAATTATCCATTATTACCTATGTATATTTCAATACATGAAAGGAAAAATAATTCATCATATTTCATGCAAATAACAGTTCTCTTAAATATTTTGTCAAAGTATCAGAAGAATATTATAATCTGTGAATTAAAAGTTTTCTTTGCAGATATTTATATTTTTTCAGTTCTCAATTTCACATTCAAATGCCACTACTTATTATAAATTAAAAATATATGTTTTTAAAAAGAAACATCAAAAGTTAAAATAAATAAAAAAAAGATGTGGAAACTTTATTTTGATATTGGGGCGACATAGAAATATCAGATGTAAAAATATATTTTTTTGACCCAAATGCAGTCAATTTCAATCGATTACTTTTCTTCGAAATAAAACTTTAGATTTTATATAGAAAGAAGACATTTCAAAGTACCATGTGAAGAAATAAATAACAACCAAGGTTTTCTCCCCGACCAAATAACATTTGATG
The DNA here is from genome assembly GCA_019973955.1 of Trichonephila inaurata madagascariensis. Taxonomy (NCBI): domain Eukaryota; kingdom Metazoa; phylum Arthropoda; class Arachnida; order Araneae; family Nephilidae; genus Trichonephila; species Trichonephila inaurata. Next base: position 268,809 of record BMAV01006106.1, on the reverse strand, counting down.
TGAAGTCATTCCAGAATTAAGTGAATATCAGTGGCAATATATGGCTCTTTTTATTCTCTCATCTTCCTACGTATCTTTATTTTTCACAACTCCCGAAACCAAGTTTTTTCGTCACCTCCAAGTCTTATTTATAGTAGATTGGAAAAAGAGGAAAGAGCGGGATTTTATCTTTGTTTTGCTTTTTTTTTCATCACCAGAGGAGAAAGATGGGCGATTCCAAAAGTCTTGATTCAATTTGACGTCTTGATTCAATTTGAGGAGGTGAGTTGTTGAAGAATTCTGGAATTTTTTTTGGAGGAGAAGAAAAAAAAAAGAGAAATAGTAGAAATAAAAAATACAATGATTTGAAATAATTCGAATGCAGTTTGAAAAAACCGGAAAATGCGATTGATCTTTCAATTTTTATATATTTTACCTTAAGAATTAAGCATCAATCAAAAGAAAGCAATACTGCTAAACGGTATCAACTGTGCTGTAATAACATTAACATTAACTATGAAATAAGTTAAATAAATGATGTGATTAAAAGCTTGAGTAAAAACAATTTCCTATTGCTACAATATACAGTAAAAGAGAAAGCGTAGAGCCTTGCAATGAAAATCAATGAGAAGGCTATTGGAGACTAACCTCTTAATTTTAAAGCGTGGTCAAGTGACGAGGACGACATCCGCACTTGCATCCCTTCTATACTTCCATAATACACGAAATTCAGGACTTTGAGCCATAACAGATTTAATATACATTAATTTCTCTACAGGGCGTGTCTTTAGTGGCATACGGACTTGAACCTGCGGCTGGACAACACTCGTAACGAGCTAGTAACTATAACAGCTAGGTTAACACCGCTACTCAATGTTTTTGAGAAAGTTGTTATTTTACATAGTATAATAAACATTTTTCTCCGAATAAAAAGTGTTTAGTATTTTTCTCTTTTTCCCTTTCAAGACATGCATGAATGATATTATTATGATGCATTGAAGATAATGGTATATACCAATGGTCAAGTATTTTCAACTCGTGGTACCTCTAGAACTTGAAGGTGCTTTCGTGGAACCCATAGATTTAGAAAGTGTTTTCATTGAACCCCACATTCCAGGCACATACTTCAAAGAATATATCACAAAATAATATTTAAAGTAGATCAACATGTTATGTAAAGCATGCTTTATGTAACAGCAATTAAAAAGTATTGTCTTTATTATTAAAAACTTCTAATCAAATTTTCTAATATAATTTACTCCCTAATAATATTAATTTGTGATTCAAGTGTCACCTATCATGCATTTTATTTAGTAACTGAGATATGGGCTTACTTTTTTACGCACGAACGGTCGAAGTCTAGGTCCATTGAGATTAAGTGCAATCTCATTAATATTTTGAGTTTAATTTCCTTTTATACTTTGTTTTTGCAGCCACTTACGTAGAGAAATATATTTCACTTAAATGCAATGTTCTGAAAGGCATTAAAATGTTTATAGCTGTGTGAGAAATCCCGTGTATTTTTTATGAAAGAGAGAGAATTTACAACCTAAAATTTAGAAGATGTTCTTGCTCAAATTTAGATTTTAACATCAACTCTCTTGATATGTTGTTCCCGTTCCTTCGTTACAGGTGTTGTCTTACTCGAATGTAAAATAGTCTTTTTTCCATTAGAAAACTATGCATTTAGTTTTGCAAGGCATTGTGCTAACTAACTATTATAAAATTATCTCGAGGAACCCAAGATAGTAAACAACAGAATATTCACAATCTTGTAGGAAGTATATATATATATATAAAGATAAAACGCGCATGCTTTATATAATACTCTTTTATTATATTATAATAAAAATTTAAAAAGTATTGTAAAATAAAGTTATGATATATAAATAAAATTTTTTCAGTTTTTATGAAAAGGATGATCTTTAGATGTTTGTAATTTACAAACTTTATAGTAATTATCCATTTTGAATACACATTTTTTTCGCTCTCGATTTTTTTTATTGTGACTCGTGGAACCCCTTGGTATGCCTTTTGGAACCCCAGGGTTCCTGGAAACACAGTTCGAAGACCACTGGTATATACTATAAGGTATTTGTTTTGCCTTGGACAGAAATAATTAAAGAATGATTTAATTAGTGTTTGGTGCATGGTCCTATGTCTTTTAAGTAATATTAAGTAAGTGGCTACGGAATAGTATCGATTATGGTAGTTAAATTATATATTTATTTATTACATAATAGTTTATTTCATTTATTTTTTATGCTGGATTCTTTTTCTCTCTCTTTAAATAGAGAAGTTAATAAAAATGTAAAGTTAAAATCATATAGTTTTTGGGTTTGCTGAGAAATTTGAAGTGTTTTAACTTATAATATATTTTTTTGAGTTTTAATGAGCACATTTGGATGACAGAGACTTATTTAAGAAATGGTAATGAACTAGTACTTGGAGTCTTTCAATGACTAAAATTTAGACAAATAAAGGTTTTAATAGGAAGAAATATAAGGTATCTTACTATATCTTAAATTACAGTAATTCCTCTCTTATTAACCTGAAATTTATATATACTTGTAGAAATAGAGATTTCAAAATTTGAAGAACATTTGTAACATATTTCTAGTGTAATAATTTTTTTTATGAATTACAATAAAAATGTAAGGTTACAATCAAAAATCCTAAAGTTAAAATTCCTGTTTAGTTTCCTGAATGAGAATTTAATAATTCAATTTAAACTTTACACATTATTTACAAATTTTTATACCTAAAAACTTATTACGTTTTTAAGTGACAAATAAAAATGAAGAATTTATTGCAAGATTCTTACCTCGTAGGTTTTCCATAGATAAAATAATAAAAGAGAATACAGATTAATTTTAAGTTTTAATTTCTGCAGGTAGGACAGATATAAATTATTATGCAAAAATTTGTATATTTTAGAAGTTTCATGAACGCAGAATTAAATAGTTAATAATAATAATAAACGCGCACACAATTATTTATTTATAATTAAAAAAAAAACGAATATTAAATTTAACCTGAAATACACAATATGATTGCGATCCTATTGGGCTTTGAGTGAGAGCTATAAAGCTGCACGAGAGTCATTGGCAATGGACCTCGTAATTTGAACCATGGTGAAGTGACGTGGATGACTCTTGAGCTGAACCCCTTCTTCTAACTTCCACACCACACCAAAGGAGGACGTTGGGGCTTCGATAGATGAAGCGTGAGTCGGCCCCCTCTGCGAGGCCAATCGTCAGTGGAAGGAGGTTCGAACTCATGACATTCCAGCCATGAATCTGTGACCCTGACACTACGCTACCACGGCCACCCTGTGTGCCCTTTAAAAATAAGAAACATTTTTTTAGTTACATCGACTTTACGCATAATATGTACTTATATATATTTAGGCTGTATTAATTGTTCTCATACTGTAGAATTATCGTATAAATATTCTCAAAAACTAGAAAAAACTATTTATTTAAAATAAGTTATATCGCATTATTTTAATAAATACAACTATTGTATTTATTAAAGAATCAGTAATCCTTTAGGATAGTAATCCTTAAAGGATTAGTAATCCTTTAGTAAAGGAAGGATTAGTAATCCTTCCTCTCTTTCGAAAGATGACTATCGAAGCAGACAGAATTCCTTTTTTTTCAATCTAAAATACCAATCTTCTACAAGCAACAAAAATATAAATATTGCAGACGCTAGTTTTTTTTTTTTCATGTGTAAGCGACGGTCTAGTGGACTTTTTGAGACAGTATATACTCTTTTTCGTCTGAATCACTTACGGTTTGTCCGAAATGTTATCTCACAGGCCTTTAATGAAGTAGATTTAAAGTTAGTCTACAGCTCCTTCCCTGGAAATTGAAGTGGAAAAAACTTAACATGGAAAAAAAACTGTCCACGAATTCTACCAGCAGTGGTCAATACACATTACTCTATTCATCTCCACATATCCGGATAAAGGCAAATAAAACTAGACTCAAGTTATCGCAGGAAATAGACACATTCCCATAAAAGGGCATCTTTGTTTTGAGAGTAGGGTTAGTGGTGTTGTTTGTATTGGAGACGGATTTATCCTGCTTTTTTGACACGTGAGTAAGCATCAGTTGCATGTAAAACTGAAAAAAAGATTTCCACTATATGTCGCAAAGAGAGAGATGGAAATGTCACCATGATGTTAGGTTTCAATAAATCGTATGTATTTGTCGTGACCGGATGTAGACTTTGGAGTGCTGATCGATAGGCTTCACTAAAATGAAAAAAAAAGAAAAAAAAAAAGAAAAAGAAAAACCCCAAAAAAAGGAATCTATCACTCGGTGTTTTTTATAAAACTTTTTAAAATGTTGTTACATCGTAAGTTTGGGATTCAAAGGATATATACTTTTTCTCTTTCTGCTTGTACCATTATGTTTCAGTGATCAACTACATTTGGACGTTTTTATAAATGGATAAAAAGAAAGTTTGTCAAAGCAGTTCTTTTTCTATCTTTTTTTTTTTTTTTTTTGCTTTCAGAAGATGGATGGGTGCTTTTGTGTACTGTGGAAGAGTTTAAACAGTATTTAACTTTTAAGTTGGATTAAAAAAGCCGTTTTATTTATAACAATCTTATTTTTTCGTGTATCGAAAAAGCACTGAACCGAACTATTGCTTCATATGAAATCATTTTATATTATAAATCAATCTAATTTTTTTAAAAAAAGTTAATTTTTACTTTTATTAAGAGTTTTGTTTTTGAATTGATCAAAGTAGTTCTATCTTATAAATTCCTGTAATAAGTCAACCTATAAACATCTTCAAAAGAAAACATATTTTATATAAATTGATATTTTCCCTTGAAAATTCAATATCTGTTACATTTTAAATTTTAAAAGCGTTTTTTTATGCTTTAATGCTCTTAACATTTACATTTAAAAGTAAATTGAAAAAAATATATTTAGTTCTTTAACATAATGCATGTGTGAACTTTCGAAATCCTAATATGTAGATTTAATTTAAATAAGAAATTTTGTATTTGTAATCATAATTTTATGTGTTTTTAACACTAATAGGTAATGCATTTTTAAACTGATAGTACACCTTTTGGCTCACCTATAATTGTAATAGAAGTAACTGCAGTGGACGAGTGATCATGGCCGACGTTGAATTTGGCGAGTTGTGCATTTTGAACATTTAGAACATTTTGAAAAAAAATTATTCTAAGTTAATTTTTTGCTAAAATATTGTACTTAAACAATTTTTTTTGTCAAAATGTCCTTACAACAATTTTATGCATGTATTCTAATCTAAGTGACACTAAATATCATAAAAATTATCCATTTACACGATTTTTTAAAATCACGGTTCCGAACGTAGTCGGATACCTTAAAGAACATAAACCAGTTGATAATACTTCGGTTTGGTTTCATTATTTATATAACCGAAAGAATATAATGGCACAATGTAAAATATGTTCAAGAGTTATTAAAGTGAATGGAGGATGTACAAGTGGACTCCATACACATTTAAAAACGAAACATGATACAGATTTGTTAAAGAGGAAAGAATATAATTGCGATGAAGATACAAACTGAAGCACTGTTTCTAAGCCCAAGCCATAAGAGAATTTAGATTATTTTGAAAAAAAAAAGATAATTTGGATGAAATTACTGCATAAAATTACGTTCCAGGCTTATTGACAATAAAATTGGTGTATTATGTTTTTTAAGATCACATTTCAACAATTTGTTATAGTACCACAGACTGAATTGTGATATTTACACTTTCTTCTGATTTAAATAAATAAGATGTTTCTTTATTTTTTTTGTGATTCTTTATCGGCTGTTATAATTTATAAGTTACAATTTATTTTTTTGTAATATTTACACTCTCTAATTAAACCGGTAAATATAAAACGAAGAAACAGCGGTGTATTCTTTCTCTTTCTAAAATTTCTACTACCGGTATTAAAACCGGTATCCCAATATTAAGATCTAAAAATACCGAATACCGATATTGAACTTTTGGTCCGATATTGCAATTCTTACTCTTATGTAACTTTGTTAAACGACATTAATAAACAATGATTGAAATGACGCACTACACAACTGCGATATATTTTGAAATGATACTGATTATTGTTATATAAGTTCATTAATACTATATATATATTGAAATAATTAATTTTTAAAAAGAGATTTAGATAATATGTTAGATATAGATGAGAGTTGTGTATTATGGAATAGTCGGGTAATATGGAATACCCAGATTTTGGCTTTGTTTGTAGCTGCTAATGCGAGGAAAAACCTTAAATTGGTGAAGAAGGACTCCCACAATGTATTGCAGTAACAGCAGACCTCACATCGTTGCTATATGACTCGCTATAGAGTAAAATGTCTTTTGAATTTTTAAAAGTTTTTGCAAGTAAGTTTTCAAGCATTTTTACTTCCCAGTACACATGCGACCTAAACATTGAAGTTAAGTATATTAACAAAAAAAGAATCGTAGTTTGTAATACTGTAGTGGTTTGTTACTGACCACGTTTTGTCCTTCAGTTTAAGGGATCATTTTCCAAGATGGTGTATCAGGTATTATAGAGTACCTAGTATTCCATAATACCTGACGTAAAAGTATAGGTTTTCATGTAGCCTAACAAAATATGCTGAATAAAAATAGTTAAAGTATGAGTTTTGAGTATAATATTGATAGCTAAATAATAGTTATTAATTATATAAATAGTAATATAGTCACATTTAAAATTGTAGTTACAAATAGAGACATAAAACCTGGATCTTCATCTATAATAACGTATTGCCCACACAAAAAAGCTTTAGAGAATAAACTAAAAGAAAAAGATTAAAAGAAGGAACCAAAGGCTTAAGAACCAAGACTCTCTGTTAAGGAACCTTAACTACCTTCTAAACCTAGAGATTATTCCAAGATTAGCAGCAATTAATCGGTACATTCTGAAGGATCATCCGTAATAGACTTCATGCCATCCATTAACACTAAAAAGACTGAAATTTAGCATGTACCTATATTGCCCAAAATCAGTCAGAATAACTGCATTGTGAAAGAATAACTATTGTAAAGAAAATTTGTTTAAAATTAATTTTTAATATTTTTTCTATTATTTACAGTCATATGACAAGTCATTAGTAAATATTAACAATATAAAAATTTGCTTCACTTGGGAAAAAATTATTCTAAGAATGTCTAAGAAATTGTCATATTATATACGCAATTGTTTTTCTAATTGGAATTAAAAAGCAGTCAAAATGACTTCCTTCGGCAATCTAATGTTAAAGAGCTGGAAAATAAAAAGACACTGAATGTATCTTCTTCAACGAAAAATTCTTTGAAGTTACACAAGAGGAAATTTGGATTGAATTCCTTTGCTGTTTTCTGTGGGCTCACCTACTGGAGCAGATAAAGGATATTATATTTGGGATTTTTGAACATAAACTGAAAACAGAAATGTTCCCTCATTCTAAAATAATATTGCTTTTATAGTTAAAAATAACTACGTTTTAGGAAGTTTTAATTAGTTACCTAATGGTTTCAATCACCTCTTCCATATTACCCGACTATTCCATAAAACTCCATTTATCATTTAAAAAAAATTTTTTTTATAACAACAAAATACACACAAATTTTTTTGACAAGTGTTCATTCCATACATTTGCTTATTGTTTTTATCCATGATGATTTTGGAGATTTTTTTTATCAAAATTTTTTATCAAATTTTTTATTTTCAGAAATGTATATATAAAAATGGTATTACATAATACCTGACTCTCATATATTATTTTAGAGTGTCAGTCACTTTAAAAATAATTCAAGGATTGTAGATTGCATTAATTGATATGATATAAAATTTTAAATGCAATGCGTATTTGTTGACAGGTACAATACAAAACAATGACATTAAATAAATAACAGAAATTTTCTGAGAAATCATAAGAAAAATAATGTTTGAACATTAGATACATTCTATTAACTGATTGGTATAACCAATGATTGTTTGCATTTAAAGATTTCAGTATATGTGAATATTATGCGTTTGGCAGAAACTTTTTTAAAAATTCAAATAATTAATAAAGTAATAATGAATTAGAGAGTATAGCTGGAGTATGTGCATCAAATAAGTGCACTTAATGAACACAAATGATAATACATATATACAGAATTTTACTATTTATAACAATATGTATATAAAACCTAGTTATATACAATCTTTCTGCCTTGTGATATTCTTATATATTGTTTTGAAGGAAGCTAGAATTGCAGCAATTTAGTATGTTAGTAATGACATTTAGTGCATATATCTATGCGTATACAAAGCAATAATCGTATTTAATGATATACACATTCAGTATATACATTTATTATTACATGAAACCTTCAAAATAAATTGATTGAAAACACTGAAACTTTTGAAATATTATAATTTAATGTATGTGGATAAAATTAATCTCTTTGGATTTGGGATAAATATTTAACATAAATGTGTAACTAAATATTAACATGGAGTATTAAAAATCGCTTTGAACAATATATAATTTATATAAGTATCTCAATGTGTATAACTTTATCTTTATTCTCTGGTTGTGTTTCTCAAAACTTATCTATTTACAATATACAAGACTCATATCTCGAAAACGGGCAATATTTATTCAAATTAAATTAGGTTACACTCGATTTTATGTTCTTCTATTTGACTAGTTATAAGCCATTAGTGCCGTATAAACCATACATATATAACCACTAAGTAATATTAATTAATCATACAAATCATTAGGGTATATTTTCATTGTACCTTATTATAAATTACTTTAATCTATCTGATTTCTCTCAGTGCAAGAGGAAAATTCAAAGCAAGTAGTAAAACTCATCAGTACTTACATACTATCGCAACCATATTAGCGATATAAAATGAAACTGAGCACATGTTTGCCAATTCAGCTCGCAGGACACATGCGAAATTGGGGTTGAAAACTTAGCAAATTATTTTGAACGTTGGCATTGTTGTGATAGTACGTAAGTACCAATTCATTTTTAAATAGTTTTGCAGCAAGGATTAATTTAAGTGTATATATATTTAATGGGGTGACATTTAATTGATAAAAATGGTTTTTAGTGATATTGTGAAATAAAAATGAAAAAAAAAATCACTACTTTTTGCTGTTTAAACGAAGTTCTATTGAATAAAAATTTATAATTCATACCACCAAGAAAGATGTGAAAGAAAATACAGTTTTCAATATGAGGTGCAAAAAGGATATGCGATAAATGTCTCATATGTAAACATCTGGTTAAAAGTTTATATTTAATAATTCTAAATGTATATTTCATTACGTCTGTATAATACAGGAACAATTTTTTTAAAAAAAGTTTAGAAATTACTCCTAATAAAACTAAAAACAAATTATTTTTTTAAAACGTTTATGTCTAATTTAGTTAAATTTATTAAAATTTAGTCTAAAAACAAAATATTAATCATAGTTATGTAATAGTTAACGTAAGTCTTAAAGTATTTCATTGAATAAAAATTACATATTATTATTGTAGAATTTGAAAAATTCATTCAACCATATATTTTTTAAAAAAAAAGCCGCGCAATTTATTTTCTTTTGGAAAATAAGACACAAATAAAACTAAAAAATAATTAAATTTTTTATAAGAATCATTAAGTAATGAGAGAGAGAGAGAGAGAGAGAGAATACGTTTACAGGTATTCACTACTTTAGAATGAAAATTACAGTAATCTCGTTACATTCTCATTAAAAAGATACTGACCTTAGAGACTTTCGTGTTTATAATTTGGATAACCTTAAGCGCATTTTAAACATTGCTGATACTTTCTACAATTTTCATTCGGTAATGTGGATATTCATTAGCGTAGTATGAATGCTTCAATATTTTTCAAATAAACACTTTTATATATATCTCAACTTTATATGGATTGGAACTTAAGTATTATACAATACATAGACAAAAATAGAGTTATATAGCATTAATTAAACCCACTTTCTGTGCCTTAAAATACTTTATTTTTTTAATTGCTCGTTTGTAATTTTTTCATTTCTTTTAAAGAATCCTTTTTATTTACCTAAAATGATTTTGTTTCAAGAATTTAATAACAAATTATAAAGCAAAACATATAAGAGATTTACCAAAAACAGCTTCAATTAAATAAATTAAATTTTACAAAATATTTAATTAATAGAAGAAATTACTCAGCAGATTTTAGTAATTAGTATTTTTAAAAAAAGTTCCGAATGCTAGTCAGATAATTTTGAAATTGTTTGAAGATGTTTCTTTTAAGTAATAAAACAATATAGATTTCGAAATAAGATTTTTTAAATATTAAATATCACATCGACTAGTTTTCCATTTGATTTTGAAGGTCTTTATTTTTTGTTTTAGTTATTAAGTTTTTTAGTTAATAAATAATGAGAGAGGTGAAAAAAAAATGTTCACAGAAATAAAATTGAATTGAGCGAAATAATAAGTAAAGGGTTTTATTAAGAGGAAGGACTAAGGGGAAACTTTATGGACATAGTTTAACATTTAATTTTACTTATATAAACAACTTCTTTAAAAAATTATAACATTTACGTATTAAGTTGACATTATTAATTTGTGCAAGGTGAGATTTTTTAGTTATATTTCTATCGCTGTCGGATACGCTTAATTCTATAAGAAATGTATACTATATATATATATATATATATATATATATATATATATAGTATACATTTCTTATAGAATTAAACGTATATATATATTATATATTTTTCCATATTTATTGAGAAATTTTATGGAAAAAGGTACTGGTTTTAGATTGATGATCACAAAAAACAAATCAGAAAGGATTTAGATAAATTCTACCTTAAAATTACTATTAAATATGGAATGCCAATTGAGGCTTTCAATCAATTTAGATCTTATGTAGCAATAGAAATTCAAAAATTAGATTTCTGTGTTGAAAATGAAATCATGTATAAAGATCTTAAATCATCAATAGAAAATATCCAAAAAGACTTCGTGATTACATATGTTGATAAAGTCTCTGCTAATTATGCCATAATCTGTAAATATTTTTACAGTAAAATATTAAATAATTGCATTTTAAATAATAATGCATTTCAAAAATCAATTTATAGTAATAGAGAAGATGATAATCGTCTTTTAGCTTTGAACAAAAGACTGAATATTCATCTAAATAATATTAAATATCCACGCATTTTTTTAACACCAAAATTTCATAAAAGCCCTATAAAATTTCGTAGTATCACTAATGGGTACAATACATATATCACGAGATCTGGGAAGATCTTACAGTCTCTCCTTCAAAATTTAATTGATAATTTACAAAACACGGCAATAATTAAAAATAGCTTAGAAATTGCCAGGGTTACTAAAGATGTGTTAATTTTTTCCATGCATGGCTTTGACTTCGAGGACCTTTTTAATTCTATAGATATTAACGATATGATATTCGGGTTCTACAGTTAATTTATGATAAATATGAGCTATATACTTCAATGAAAAAAGAGAAATTCGATATTCTTGTTAACCTCGTATTAAAAGAGAATTTCATTGCATTTAATCAGAATTTTTATAAACAGATCAAAGGATTACCTCAGGGTGGTCCAGCTAGTAATTCTTTAGCGAACCTTTATTTACATTTTTTTGAAATTGACCATATTGTAAATGATTCTTACTTGATTTATCGTTATATAGATGATTTAATAATTTTTGGTAAAAATAATGAATACAAACCAAATATTACATTCTACCCTGACTATCTCAACCTCCTTAAAACTAACTTTAACTCTAATATAGTAGAATTCTTGGATTTAGATTTGCATTTTATTAACAATAATGTAGTCAGTAACATTTTTGACAAAACAGATTCTTTTAAGTTCCATATAATTAAAATTCCTGTATGGAATAGTAACTTGCATTTATCAATTTACAGAAATGTTATTTTGAATTTTTTATTTAGAAATGATAACTTAACTACCCACAAAATAGATAAATTCAATAATATCAAAAAATTTTTTAAATGTTGTTTAGATAATGAATACCCTTTTAACTTCTTAAGAACTTATATTCATTACAAATATATTAGTCGTCTTGCTACTTCTGATTCCAAATCCACCACACAACAATAGGATTTCAAAGTCAGCATGTTAGTGGTCTTGCTGTGAAGATTATATCATAACACTCATATCACAGTTTACATCTTTTCCACACACATCTTAAACATCTTACGCATTTTTGACAACCAACCAAATTAGAGCCCAGCAAATTTACATTTTTGACAATCAACCAATTCAAAGCCTACCAAACTTGATTGTCATCTATCTCGGTATCTATCTATGCTGGCTAGTGTAAAAGGTAGTTCAAAAGATACGTTCAAAGATACCCAAGACTCTTGATTCTCTTGGAAAAAGATCTGTAAGTAGGAAGATTTCGTTTAATAATTTTTTTTTTCGTAATTGTTTTAGGATTTTTCTGCTTTAAGAAATTGGGGAGAATTTGTTTCAGAATATTAATCAGTGGTTTTATCATACTCTCTGTGAGTTTTTGTATATTTTGAGTTTTTGTATACTTTGAATTTTGGTATATTTTTTTATATACTTTGAATTTTTTTATATACTTTGAATTTTTTAATGTACTTTGAATTTTTGTTTATTTTATTTGGTTTTTCCTACCGAGTTGTGCAAAGGGGAAAGGTTGGCGCCTTCAAACTAGTTTAACCCCACTTATTCGGTCCTAAGTCTGAAATTGCTTTCTGACTCGCTAGGTTCTTTTTTATAGTTCCTTTTTTGTATTTTTTCGATCTTCATGTTTTGCTTTTATATTTTTATTACGTTATTTCTTGTTATGTTCATTATCTATTATTTCTGGTTTTTGAAATATTATACAAATTTCTTTCATATATATATATATATATATATATAAGAATACATACTTTTTGGGGGTCAGTTAGTTTTACGAGAAATATAACTATAAAAATGTTAAAACATGTCTTTTCTTTGAATATTACTACGAGATGTAAGATTTTAAAACAAATCGCGCGCGAAAATTAGAAAACTAAACTATTTTTTAGTATTCTCAAAACTAAAATTGGAATTTAAAATTTGGGTTCAATTTACTTTTTTAGAATTATTTTATATGTGAAATTATAATGAAAATAATAAAATATACACAATAAAAAAAATTAATATAGTTTTAGATAGTTAGAAGAATTTAAGAAAATTTATACACAATAAAAAAAATATAATACTTATGATAAAGGGAGGGAATCTATTTTTTTTCCTTTGTTGCTAAAAAGGTTAGTTTCATTAAAAAAATGAAAGGAATAATAATTTATTGGAAATAAATTGATCAAATAAATACTCGGATTATTTCATGATTTGGTGAAAACCATTATAAAAGGAAAGACAACATAAAATGGCAACTTTTTATTGTTAAAAAAATTATCTTCATTTTTGAAGGAAAAGTGCCTGATATTTAATAAAAATAATTTATACACAAATATTGTGGAATTCCGTTATTTTTTACTCAATACACAAAAACATTCAAATCTGGAAGGAGTACGAAGCAAATTGATATGCAATTTTTATAACAGTAAACGTGATGATAATATTTTTAATGTAAAAAATTACGTACAGTTGAATAAAACTCTAGTCAGTAATCAAACAATCTAGGGAAATTCAAATGAAATATTCATGAAAGAATATTGCAGAATTAGAATTGATGATAAAGTATTCATAACTGGTTTTCAACGCATGCACGAAAAGGTTTAATGCAAAGATACAAAATAAGAATACTTATGAAGTTAATGTTTTTGTCTTAATGTTTATTTTTAAATTATTCATAAGAACGAGAGCACTAAAATAGCATTTTTATTCTTTTTTTATTTTCTGGTTAAAGAGTGAACTCTTCTCGCGTGCTTTAAGAAACTATTCCAGGAAAGAAGTTTAGCGAGAAGAATAATCAGATTTAAAAACGGAAAATAAGTATTGATATTGGTAATTTCTTAAACCTTTCTTTTTGATCATACAATTTCAGCTGTTCATCGCTAAAAATTCAATCAATTTTTAATTTTCGTTCTTTTCATATGGAAAACGGAAGTGAAAGTACGTCAATTTTTCGATCTCTTCCATTGTGATTGAATTTATTTGCTGCTAATTTAAATTCTCATGTTATTAAATAGTACTTTTTTTATCATCTGTAGATAAAAAGAACGATAAAAAAAATTGTTCACAAAGAAGAAAAAAAACTAGATTTTTGATTTAAAAAAGAAAAAAAAAAGTCAAAGAGATTACTTTTATAGTCTTCTTTAATCGAATTTCCTTCTGCCGTCTCGTACTGTTCCTTCAGCTTTTATGAGATAAAAAAAATCGTTATTTAACATTAGATCTGTAACGTTTTGGATTTCCTAGCTTTTTATTTCAAACTAAATCAAATGTTCTTAGAATGTATTTGAGAAATATTTCACATTGAAAGAGTAAAAGTTTTTTTTCTCATTTCTCTCTTCGTTGAAAAAAAAATCTTACGTTTAACCGAATTATGAACTTTATATTTCGATCAGAATATGTGAAATACCTTGTTCTAAAGATTCTTAACGCTACAACGTTAGAGCGATTAAGAATGGGCTTCATATAGATTATATGATAAAAATACTTGTTCGGAGAAATACTTCGTGAGAAGGAAAAGCCAATATACTATACTGTTCGAATTAATTGGGACAAATGGAGAAAAATGACTCTTTTTCTACAACATTTAGCATTTAATCATTACATATTTTAAATAGACTCAAAAATCTGCATATCAGTGCAAAGTATGTCTTCCTTTAGCAGAAAAGACCTTTTCCACCCGTCTTGTCATTGACTCCACTAGAGTAGCACCCATGTAGCACCGAAACACACTAGTATGGCCCTTTTTATCATTTACTTTGTTGTTGTGCAATTCATCTTAGCGAACCGATTCTTGAGAATATGCCATGAGTTTTGAATAGGATTTAAATCCGTGGAATTTTCAAGCCAATCTAACAATTTTATTTTATTTTCCTCATATAAGTAAGGACCCATTTCGAATTGTGACAAGGGGCCAAGTCACGTTGAAATGTTCCATCAAATGTTTCCATGAATGGAACAATTCTACCACATAATATTTCTATATATTTGACAGAATTCATCATGTATTTAAGAGGAACTAAGCTTCCAGGGGCATTTGTTGGGGAAAATACAAAACATCTGCTTAGAAGGGTGTTTTACAATCTGTTGGATATGATTAGGTAACAAAGTTCAGCTTCACTTCGTCTAACTACACTTGATTTGTATCCCTGCACAAATAAATGTTTCATCTGTAAAATTCATCTTGTAGTTGTTAACAATGCATAATCGGTATTTTTTGGCGCATGCTAAATATTTTTCCATTATTTTCTGAGTTAGAAATAGGTTTTTTTAATAAGTCTTGTTGCCTTAAGGCCACCTTCCAAAAGCATTTTCCGTGCGGTTGTGGTGCTCACTTCAACACTATTATCCAATAAACCTCTTCAAAGGTTTATGCTTGTCTTCCTTAGATTTATTTTGCTACTTCTTATTGAAATTTGAACAATCATTGGAGTAATTTTCTAACTGCGCCCCCTTTTTTCTTTTCTTTTTGGAGACTGTGATCCAGAATTTTGAAATGCTCTTAAAACACTTAATCCGATCACACCAACTGCCATAGTTGTATTTCTAACAGTCATAGAAGTATGTTCCTTGAGAACGATTTATCTTAGAACGTTTCCTCGGAGTAATATCCATCTTTTTTTAACAAGTAAAAGTAACACGTCTTATACAGAATGCAAAATTGAAATTACCAGCTGCTCCTCTGAAAGGCTTACAACTGATCTCCTGATACATTACAATGAATAAATTACAGTTTAAGTCGATCTGTCACATTATCTAAAGGCAGATATAACGGGTTTGAGGTGGTGCAGGACATCTCTAGTTATTACATACCAACTCAAACAAGAAAAACATCTTTGTTTCAATTAATTCGATAAGTATAGTATTTTCTTTTAAAAATTGAATAGTAGAATGCTATTTAGGTATTATTTAGAGTGCACACTTGCTTTATTATTTATCATTACATTTATCCTTCAAAGATTCATTCTTATTTCTAGATTTACCTCTGAATGTATAATCGATATCCTATGAAAAATAGAAAACATTTAGGTACTTTATGCATTCAAATGAAATACTATTACACTCCGAGAGAAAAGAAAACGGTATGAGTATTTTTTCCTATCAAAATATAAAAACTTAACACTGAAGTGTTCGGAAAATTATTCTTGTAACTATTTAATTATTGAGGATGAGAAAAGGAATCATTAATATAGCTGTAAATACTTGTGTAACGTAAAAGTTTCTTCAATTTTTTATTGTAATTTAATATTTTATAAGTTTGTTAGAACGGAAACGCCCGCGCTTGTTTTTAATTCTGTAACATATTCTGAAAACACAAATTAATTTATGGTGTAAAGCATTTGCAAAAAAAGTTTGACTGATAAAGAAAGATACTAAAGAAGTATTAAGAAATGAAAGCAAATAAAAATAAGGAATTTTTAACGCTCTATACAATTTTAAAAATTGATATGTGATATCAAAACAAACAATCTAAATACATTAAAGACAATGGAATATATTGTTAAGTTATAAATTTGCTTCCTTCAATAGATGAGAATATACTTGTACTTAGTAGTCAGCATTAAACACTCTACTTTTTTTATTTTGTTTATTATTACTTACAATGCTTCAGTTAAATAAGAATAAATAATTTACTCAAATGATATAAGTCACTGAAAGCAGAAATATTTAATAAAACAACCTTTAACCCAGTGCTTCTCAAACTTTCAACTTTTGCAACCCGATATTCAATTATAATTTTCATATTGGCCCCCCCCCCCCATACAATAACAATGTCATAATTCATAAACTTTTACGCTAAAGCTACAATACTACTATAACCTCTTTAAGTACTACCGGCGTATATAAACGTCTCACCCAGCCAAAGCATTAATTGCCCCGGACGCATATATACGTCTTTCCAAAGTAAGATCTTTTCTGTGCCCTGTCTCACATAAAATTATTCCGAAGGATTTAGATCGCATTAAAAGGGCCATTAAAAGGGTTTTCGAAGGATTTACTTATTTCAGAGCATTTTCTTATTTATTCTTTATATCCCCCCAATACATCACACACGCACACCTACGTGGAAAACGATGGCATTGGGGAGCGAATTGCATAACTTTTAATCGGCATTTAAGGGATTTATGATAAACCATACAAACTATTAAGACGAGTGTTAATTTTTGTATACATATTTGTGTATGACAAGCCCAGGGGCAGTGGCGTAACGAGAACATTTGAGCTCCTTGCAAAGTCAGGTATTGGGCCCCAAAGTTGGATTTTACAAAGGATAAGTACTTGGCGGAAACCAAGCTTTAGACCCCCTAGATCCCTGGGTCCCTTACGATGCGTGGGTGTACGTTATGCCACTGCCCATGAGGTCACTGGTAATTATTAAACTTGTTCTTAACTTACTATTGTTAAATTATATGCAAAATACGTTGTGCTTTACTGATACATTTATAAGTGTATTATATCAATGTAAATATGTATTTTATTATTATTATGTCAGAATGCATTTTGTTTGTTTACTCTCAGTAAATTAATATTTTTAAAAAAATGTTCTTTTGTTTCCGACTTTTCAATATGCTCGCACCCCCCAGGGAGCGCACCCCACAGTTTGAGAAACGCTGGTTTAACCTATATTAGAATACGAAAGTTTTAAATTTAAATTTAATTATCAAGTTTGTTAATATCTTTGTGATATTTTGCATAACTTGACTCTTTCTATAAACACATATTTTAATTTAATATTTTAAAAATAAATCTTTATATCATTAGTTCTAAACTTAAGTACCTAGAAAAAAACATTAAAAAAATACTTGAAATATTCATATAACTATAACTGGGATTTTATTTTACTTATTTTTAAATATCAAATTACTCATTTCACTATAATATAGATCATAATCTGGAGTTCCCTTAAATAAATTTATACATTTTATAAAAAAGTAATGCAATTTTACTTTCATTTAAAAACGTTTCCTATATAGTTTTTCAGTTGACTAATTGTAATTGATAATAAATTAAAGTTATCAAAATTTTATCACGATAGAACTTTTCTCGCCATTATGTGGAAATGATAATAGTTTTCATGTCTATTTTCATAGTCTTCAGTTGCCATAAAATCTTATTGAAAAAAAAAATAAAACTGAATGATAAATAATTGTTATTCTACATTTAAACTTTATTTGACAATTATACTTTGAACAAAAGTAAATATGAAAACAAGCTTAATTTTTTGGTCTATTCATATCAGTATAAATATTTCTCTTTTAAACGTGTGAATTTTTCTAACAATTAACTAGTTTGATAATAAAGTACAGATAAAAGATGGATGATAACAATGTTATTTTAAATACAAAAGCAATAATAGAATACAAAACAATAAACGAAATGAAGTTCAATTGTTAAGAAAATCTAAAACAGAAACAACAGTTTATATGAAACGAAATTTTCTTACATTATTCATAATATAAAAGAATCATTGTTTAGGTTTTAAACTACATTAAAAATAAGAAAATTAATTTAAATGAATAGTTTCTGAATTTATATCATTGACACATATTTTAACTGTTTATTTTATTAAGAAATTAAAATAAAGTTATTAAAACCTTTAAAAAAATATAAGTAGAATTCAAACAAGGGGAAATAAAAGAAATACATAAATAACAATTCGGTTTTGAAAAGAAAGCGAAATTTCTATTTATTCAGATCAAGTGCATAACTCCTCGGTATCTTAAACTCGTTTCATTTAATTGTTATTAAGATTTTGATTCCACTACTCATTTCAAAAGTAAAGAGAGATTTTCTAATTGATATTATTTGCATAAGTAAGTATAATGGAATATTTTAAATACCACAATATCTTGCACTTCTCCAGAAATACATGTAAACAATGATCTGTGACTAAAACGAAAAGATTTGAACTTTTTCTCCCATGCTTTTATTACTTTAGTATTTATTTGCTGACTTTCCTTTGCTTCATCACATCATGCGAAGTTTCTTTAAATAAAACAATGTTTTTAAATTTCCTTTAAATTATTTAATTGATTCGTTTCATTAAGAATGAGATAACTATCGTTTGTATGCAAATCAGTATGTTTAATAAAAGTACTTTTTTTGTTATTTTGTATCAAGACTGTTTCGCAAGGAATTCCGTAAATGCTTTCAAACTTACTTTAAAAATAATATGGAATTCAAACAGAAAATCTCCTTTTAAATGCATTGATATTCTTAAAACCTCTAATTTAACGATACCGGGGGTTTTCTTCAGAATTATTTTATTTACTAAATTTTCACAAACGTTTAAATATTCTTCGATATTCATCCTTTTATCTACATTTTTATATAAATCTATTTTATTCGATTATTGAAATAATTGTGTACTTTTACTTATTAGTTTTCTCAAACGTTTTCGGTCCAAGCTTACTGAACTATGTTGCTAAAGTTTTGAAAATATCTATAAACATTATTTAATTTTGTAGAATAAAATGTAAAGAATATGAATAAAGCATATTAATAAAGATAATAGTGTTTAATTAGAAAGATATGTAGATAAAGAGAGATCTATATTCCTTTAAAGGGACACAATACGATTCAGTTGACAAAAATTGGTCAAAAAATCAAATGTAGTTTTTTTAGCTTAAATTATTTATAATGTACTTTTCTACAAACTCACAAAATTTGAAAGCTCTAAGTTTAAAAAACACAGAGTTATGATAACTTTTACTTTTGCTTTTATTCACATCCCAATGGCAAAGCAAAACTTTAAACTGACTCATCTCGGAAAGATAAAATAACTAGTTTGTCTTCATTTAAAATGCTAAGGCTTTTTTTCTATTAAGCCTAATACGTGAAAATTTTTTTTCTTGTTGCTAATAGTACATGGAATAAAAGTTGGTAAACATTTTTCATTGAAACGATATTTATTTCTTAAAAAATAATTGAATTTAGAGTTTACACATTTTTTAAGGAATTTTCAATAAGCATTCATAAAAAGATGTATTGTACAAATACCAATCATGTTATCACAAAACCCATACCAACTTTTGTTATACATATAGTTGGATGTACATGTAAATCAAATTATATATATTTATGTCAATTTTTGTAGGAGTAGCATTTTAAAATCACCTCATAAGTTTCAAGTTTTTCCCTTAAAAATTAAATGGTTAGCTTCTTGTGAAATTTTGAGCACAAAATCTGTTTTGCATCATACATACACATAGGAGGAAACTAAAAAATTATGAAAATCATTAAATTAAAAAAAATTGTGTAAATCGTACTATTTGTGTTGAATACTCATTTTTACACATCTAAAAAATTAATATCTCCTTTATACGAAGAAAATATTTATCTATTTTATGATGTTGTACATCTCTTATAAAATATATATAGAAAAAGAAGTTAATGAATTTAGAAGAATGGTATTATATATGTTTTATTTGTGGATTTGAGGTTCGTCTTTGTTTGTATTAAGCTGTTTTATTAAGTAATAAACGATTTATTTGAATTTATAAGTTTTATGTTCTTTAAGATAGCCTGTTTTCATTTTCCATATTCATTTTACAGAAAGTGTATACAAATATTTAAGAATTAAAAGTTGAACTACAATATCTAGTATTCTTGTTTTAAATTCTTTTTCAAGATTTATCATGGAACATTACATATTATATAGAATACGTAAATTTTAATATGAAGAAATAAGTATTATATGTTTTGTAAAAATATATATAACTTTTTGCCATATTATGAATTAATTAACAAAAGCAAAATTATATAATTATATTTATTCTTTTATGCTGGAGAATACAAACAGTCGTTCAAAATTTAATTAATTAGGAAAAATAATTAAGGTGTTTTTTAGGAGATACTACAAAAACTTGTTAAGAAGTCAATAAGTACTTAAAAACTACCTCTTTCATACTTTTTAGGGTCTTCAAGATTAAGAATTTTTCACAGATTTGTAAGAAATAAACTGATAAAAAAATATGTGTGTGTAAGCACATTATGAAGGTAACGCACATGAAACAAAAAAGAATCTATCATGATATCATTAAATATGAGTGGATGTCCCTCTCTCGTATTTTTTTGTCTATTAGCGTACAATTACACGGCTTCTTACAAATTTGATGATTTCACATTTTTTACTTTTTTTCTCTCGTCAATATAAAACAGTTTCATTTTTATTACAAAAAGTATCATCAGCATTTCTGACCCCCCTCTTTAATTAATGATTATTTTTCAAAGTTAAAATTTCTACTATTATTGAAGAGGAAATTAACACTTCATACCCTTCGTTTGGAAACTATGATAAGTACAAAAAAAGTTTGTTTCATGTTTGTGCTTTTGAAGTTTTTTAATTTTATTTTTTATATATATATATAATTAAACTTTCAGAATTGAAATTTGGCAGGCATATGTAGATATGCCTGCCTGCAAAACATTGCCGTAGGAATGTTAGGAATCATTTAGGAATGTAGGAACCGTAGGAATGGTTTAGGAATTTTAACATTACCGTTAATATTTCTAAACATTATTTATATCATTTAACAGAAGATTATGAAAGAAAGAATAGTGAAGTCTTGGAACCATATTTCAAATAAAGGGAGATTAACAAAGAAATTTTTTCCTACCATTAGTGAGAGAGACTGACCTGCCATCATTTTTATACTAATTACAAAATAACCCAATTTCTAACTGTCATACCAACTTTAAAAGCTACTTGAACAAATTTAATTTAGTTCGGCCATCTTATTGTGATTGTGATATTGGTGGCGAGGAAAATGTAGAACATGTGCTCCTTTTGTGTTCCAAGTTTGAAAGAGAACGAAACATCCTAAGACTGGCTTTCAAGAGACTTGAAAAAAATTGCCCTTTGAATCTTCTCCAACTTATTTCCACCAGAGGTGCTTTTGAAAGGTTCTGTAAATTTATTGTAAATATTTATAATCTTTCATGATTTTAAGGGGACGCAATATGATTCAATTGACAAAAATCGGTCAAAAAATAAAATCTAATTTAGTCTAAATTATTTTTAATATACTTTTCTACAAAATCACAAAATTTAAAAGCTCTAAGTTTAAAAAATGCACAGTTATGATAACTTTTACTTTTGTTTTTAGTCACATTCCAATGGCAAATCAAAACTTTAAACTGAATTATCTCAGAAAGATAAAATAACTAGTCTGTCTTCATTTAAAATGTTAAGGCTTTTCTTCTATTGTGCTTAATACTTGGAAATTTTTTCACTTGTTGCTAATTGTGCAAGGAACAAAAGTTGGTATTCATTTTTAAGTAAAAAAATCCCATTTTCGAACTATTAGTTCTACAAACTTTTAGATTTGGCAGCTTTTATTAAATAGAGAGCCAATAAATACGGGTTTTAGAACTTGTGAGGGTTACAAGGACGTTCCAGATTTAAAAATTCCAATTTTTTAATTATAAGACGCACAGACTTTAAATTGTGTAAAAAGGTGTTTTTTTTGTGTTTGTGTGTGTAGAGTACAGATTCACTAAGAATGAGTTTTATGGAAATCGACTGCCAAAAGAGCATATAGATGCAAAAAAAATTCACTAATGAACTATTAAACGTAGAAAGGTGAAATTTGGAAATTTTTATGTTGAGTAGAGATGAGCTAAGAACGATTTAACGGATATTGATGTCCAAGGGATGCTACGGGTCTGATTCAGGAAAAAAATTCCCCGTTTTAGAAATAATGGACCTACAGATTTGAAATTTGCTAAGAATGTGTTTGTTGTTGAGTACAAATCGGCCAAGAACGGGTTTTGTAAAAATTTATTTCAAAGGGGAGATGTAGGGGACTGTAGAGATGTTTAAAAATACATTCTGTTTTTAAAATGATAAACTTACAGACTTGACATTTGCAGTCATGTCTCTTTTGTTGAGTCAAAATCCGGCAAGGATGGGCTTTATGAAAATCTCGAGTGGGTTACGGGTTGTTAGGGGTCATTACGGATATAAAAATGTCCCGTTTTTGAACTATGGAACTTACTGGTTAGAAATGCGGGAAAATGTCTCTTTTGTTTAGTAGATGTCCGTTAAGAGCATGATTGTAGAAACAAACTCCCAAAAGGGTTGCAGGAGTTACGGGGCGTTATAATCTAAAAAAATTGGCATCTTTGAATTATTACACCTACAGACGTAATTTGGCAGACACGTTCTTTTTGTTGAGTAGAGATCCATTAAGAACGGGCTTTGTGGACATTGAGGTTACATGAAGGTTACTCGAACATAAAAGATATTCATGCTTTCCTTTCAGAAATTTATGTCATGTCCTTTTCAAATGAAGTTAAAAGAACTATAAGAATGTTTTTGAATACAATCGACAGCTTTAGCGACATATTTTATATATAAAATATTACATATTTCGATTATCTAAAATTTTTTAATTTAATTTGGTAACTTATTGAGATTTATATATAAATTGCCTACTGTTATAAATATACAAGTGGTTACCAAAATAATGGAAACACCCGTGAATAAAAGTGACATTTTTGAATGCATTTCGTGAGAATTAAAATGTAATAATTGCTACCAGATTTTTTGTAATTAAAACATATATATTCTGGTAGCTTTATTGAAGTTCTGTAAGTCTTGGATTTTTCTCAAGAGCGTAAAATGTCGAATCTTTCAAATTTTCAAAGAGGCCGATTTTTAGGTGTCTGCCTGGATCATGTGTGACCGAAACATTCCAACTTTTAAGGTCCTAGAGGTATTGTGTCTAATGTCATGACAGCATACGCACATCACCACTAGACAAACTTGACAAAGCAAAATAGTGGACTGAAAGAGACCGACGGGTATTAAAGCGGATTGCAATGCTTAAAAAGTGAACAACAGTAGCAAAAGTGACCGCAGAACTCAATCAGCGTCTGGATTCTATAGATGCAGATTGAGGTCTGCGGTCAGGCAGAGCAGCAATTCTCAAGTCACTTGTCACAGATATTAATGCTAAACGTCGTCTATAGTGTCACACCCACAAAACCTGGTCGAGTGCTAAGTGGGAGGATGTAATATAATCTGACGAATCCTCTTTCACGTTGTTCCCTGCAGCCAGGATGAGTGCTCGTTTAGATACCACCTGCACGAGTGTATGATAGTCATTGCCTCCATCCAGCTGTCAAGCATGGAGGAGGGTCTGTCATGGTTGGGAGAAGCCGTGTTTTGATCTTTTGCTGGAGATATCCGGAGGTTCCGGAGATATATCGTGATGATTGAGCCGCTTTTCTCATTTATTTATACAGATCTATGATCTAAGAACTTGTGCATTAATATCTTTGATATTATGCAAAGTATGGCTGTTTCAATAGTAATCATTGCTTAAAATAAACATGAATATCTGCTTTTTCCTTTTTGTAAATACCTCATTTGAAAGTGAAACATTATTGCGACCAGAAAGGTGAAAAGACAATTTTTCAGAAAGTGACGCAAGTGGAAGTATCCGTACTCTGATCAGAGGAGACGTCGCGACAAGGATAGACATGGAATGCTCTTGCCCAGAACCGAGACAACTTAAAAAGTAGGAAGTATGCATTTCCAGACATTCTCTGCATCAAAATGCAATCATATGTTCATAATGCCTACCAGAAGCCACCAGGTTGCCTTTACACGCGGTAGAATGATCCTCAAGATTGAAAAGGGGCATAATTTGATGAGTGCTCGCAAAAGTTTAGAATTGACAAACCTGTAGTTTCAAGAGCTTGTAAAGCCCTCCAAATGTCAGGTACAGCTGTAAGGAAGGTTGATTGTGGTCGGCTGAGAAAAACGATTATAAGTGATCACCGGTATAAAACAGATCTAAACCAGATATCGGGCATCATTTCTAAGCAGGTACGTATGGCAATGATGTGGCCAGACTTCTGCATATAAATGCCCTATTTACCCATCATCCTGAACGTTGGTAACAATAAAACAATGGGTGGCACCGTTTATAGTGGCAATAACACTATACAGAGCACAAAGACTGGATATCTGATCAAAGGAATCCCGTTTTGTTTACTGATGAGAATCATTTCAATCTGAACAATGACCCTCAATGACAATTGATAAGGAAGGAGTTGTTAACATTATTTTATTCAAGTAAAATCAAGGATAGAGACTGTGGGATGATCCTGGAGTACTTATGTGGGGAGGTGTTATACTTTGTGGATGAAAGGTGCTTCATATGTCCGACTGTGACTCAACTAATGGGATCGTTACTGCGTTGAATTTTATCCTGCCACAAGTGCGTATATTTCGAGGTGCCACTGTTCCATACTTTATTTTTATGGACGACAATGCACGTCGACACAGGAGTTTAGCTGTGTAGGACGTTCTAGAATGCATGATCGGTAAAACAACAGGTAGTGCTGAAACACATGCTTTTTGAAGAGTGGAAACTCTTATCTCAAAAACTGCTGGATTATTTCGGTTTGAGTATGCACAGATGGTGTTACACAAACATTGCAGTTAAAGGAGGTCATAACCCTTACTAGGGACCTTTTATTTGTTGTTCTTCCTCATGGGCAGACAATGTTGTTTTTATTGATGCCGTTCTCATTCTATAAAGAAGTATTTTCCAG
Source organism: Trichonephila inaurata madagascariensis (assembly GCA_019973955.1). Lineage (NCBI taxonomy): Eukaryota > Metazoa > Arthropoda > Arachnida > Araneae > Nephilidae > Trichonephila > Trichonephila inaurata. The sequence goes on along the minus strand of BMAV01006106.1, from coordinate 243,058 downwards.
TGTATTGTCAATTTCATGTCATCCAGTTAATTTTTTTTCTCGAAAAAATGGCGCCCAATGTATATTTCTGTACAATTTTTAAATTTTTTGGAGAGGAATTTCATTTAATTCATAATGGTCTTGAACCTTTCAAAACATCATTTGCATACTTCATTTTTCTCTCTTACGGAGTGCTTTTTTTACCAAGCCTATGCTCCATTTTGTTCCATAAAAAGATATCAGAATAGATTAATTTAATACGTAGAAAATTCTTATTCAAGTTTCAAAAAGGTCGGTTTTATTTTTTATATAAATGTTGTGTCATTTTTATTAAAGTATGGAATGCAGATATTAAAAGGAAATGCAAATTAAATAATAAAACGTATTTTAGTTGTAAATTCTTTTTTTATTTAATTCAAAGTATGGCTGTGTTAAAGAATGATCTTTAAATTCAAATTGCATAAAAAGATATCTTCTTGTAGTCTGAATTAATATCTTTTGAATAATAGACAAATCCACAAAATTACTCAAACCTAGATTTAAGAATATTCAAGATTTAATATTTTGTACATATATTACATATTACAGATGATTTTATGAAAAATACTTTATAATCTTAAAGAATTTGCAGCTTGGACATGATTTTAGAACGGTAAATAATATAGAAGACACAGCTGAATTATAATGATAATTTCGTTTTCATGACTACACCAAATCAAACAGTCCCTTGAGCCCAGATGACTGTTATGGCAATCTGTTCAATGTTGTCCTCGTAGAGGTTTGTTGAAGAAAACAGGATCTCTAATTATTGTAAAAATAGGAGCAAGTACTAACTCTGTAACTGGACAGTTATCGCAATTTCTTCTATTATTCTTATCAATCTTCATTACTCTGTAATTACCTTTTCTTAGACTAGCAATAGTCTTTGTTATAAGTTGGACTCCTTACAGGAATTGAATTTTATCTCTGTTTGAAATTGTGACAGCATTTGAGTTTAATAAGGTAACATTGACAAAGTTGTCATTATTGAGATTTCTAGCCTCTTTCGCCAAGTTATCCGCATTTTCATTAGATGTAATGTCAATATGTACAAGCAACCCTTGGAGAAATTAGACTCTACTTAACTCTTGTAATCTAAACAGGCGAGAGAAAATCTCTTCAGTAATCCTTGTGCCTTTATTTAGAATTGCCAGGAGGACTGCTTTTGAGTCACAAAAAAAAAAAACCCCGGGCCCTTTAACCTGTTCCAGAATAGGAAGAGTCCCGTATAGATCAAGAGCCTCAATTATTGCTTGTTCAAAAGTAAAGTAAGAAGCAATGGAACCAGCACCAATCACTCGTTGCTAGGTTGCATCACTTTAAGTAGTCAGAAGTACCCACGAACCTCCCTCCGAGCACGCTTCACCAGAAGAACATTTTAGCTGCACCTCCGCACCATTTTATTCCAGCCAATTGACTCATGTTGAGTATTTTTGGTTGAGGGAGACTGATTGATCGAGGGATTTGGCCACCACGATAGCTTATTTGAAATAACGTACCCCGTTCATCCCCGTCAACATTGGTCTAACTCAAAGATTCTATTTGTTGTGAGGTTTCTGCAATTCATTCCGATATGTTGAATATTATGAGTTGCCTTAATTATGTTGAACATTGTTCTGGAGATCAAGTTGAACAATTGCTATTGCAAGAATAAATTAATGGAACGTAATGTTGTCCTACACGTTGTGTTTCTGATTGTCAGTGCCCACTTATGGTAATATTTTTAGCTAAAATGTTTTTGCTGCTAAAAACTCCAACTTCTTTGTGAACCGCACTTTATTACCAATTCTTCCTTCATTATGAATTTTTAAAGTTTAAAATTACTTTTGGCTTATTCGATAAATAATAGCTTGAAACAATTAAATGTTTTTCTGAAACAAGGTTTGATAATTCCATTCTTAATAGCAGGCTTCAGTGAGATAATTTATTGATTGTATAACGGGAATGTGAAGTGAGTGGATCCTTTTTCGTCTTCATTTTAATTTTACTGCTTAATTTATTTTGAAACCTAATACTCGTCTTTTTAGCAGAACTTATTTTAGAGTCCTTTACAGTTTTTTTAAACGCTTTTGCCTCTGTTGCAGGATTATTTACAGAGTTTGATTCTACTTTCCATGGAACTATGCTATCTGTTCTACGTATTCTTGTTGGTATCCTTGATGGTAGTCTTTTTCGGACGTTAGCTGTCTTTTTCGTACTCACGATCCACTCTGGAGTTGGGGTCAGAGTATGAAAAATGGTGATAGTGTCTGCAAATCGAACTTTTTTCGCCTTTGCATCAGATTCTTTTTCAAGAACAGAAGCCTCAATATCTTTTTGCGGAACCTCTGATAGACGAGTCTCGGAAAAGCTCATTTCAGGAAGAGTTATTTCCGATTCTTTGGAGAGTTCCGAATTGAAACTGAAACTGCTTTGTGAATTATTCACAGCTTCTTCGACTGAAAAATTGACATCACATAAATAACTAATGAATTTGGGATGAAATGGATCGGATAAAACAGAAGAGGAGTCTAGTTGTCTTAGACATAGACCATCGGGTGATATATATAATACAGGAGTATTTGGACTCAAAGGCAAGACAGATTCTTTCTTATTCATCTTCGGGACCTTTTTATTCTCCGGTCGAACAACAGGAACTGCAGAATTTTCTCTAGCTGTATTACTGTGACAGCAGTTAAATAAAGCCTTAAATTTAAGTCGGATATCCTTACGCATTTTGAATACTGATAACGCGAAGAAGCATGAATAAGTGTATCGAAACCAGGTAAAAACTGTCTCATATTTTGGACTGAAGGAGGAAGTACTGTTCTGATCCTCGTCGTATTCCTTTAAAGCATTGATTTGATGCACAACGATGTATGGTAATTCGAGGATTAAATAAAATAAAGCAAGCCACGCCGCAAGTTTCAAATTGACCCATTCAGTCCACAAATCTCCTTGCATGAATACATTGGAAAAATTGACAACATTTTTCTTCTTTTGCACTCTGTATTCTTTGTACTGCTGAAATCCAACATTCAATAAGCAACCGAATCCAATGACTATCATTAGACAGTAGCACCACACAGTGAGAAACAAAGCATGGGTGTATCCGCTAGGACCTGAAAGAAGAAAGATTTCATTTATAAATGTGAATGTTCATGAATCGTATAGATTTTTCTTTTTGTTAGCAGTTGATAAAATAGAATGCATTGTTGTAAAATTATTTTGTGTTTCTTATTATCGATTTTGAAAATATCATAAAAGACATTTCTTCAAAATTTATTCACACTTGAAAAAAAGAGCAATATATATATATATATTTAAAATCAATTCCTACTTAGGTAAAAAAATTTGTTTAGTTGATTAAGTTTAATTCATGAGTTAATATTTGAAAAATCTGTATCAACATCAATTATCGTTCACTCTCTACGAGTTTTAAAAAAATATTTGAAGCCAAGAAAAATTTCGTTAGAAAAACTTACGGGGGTCATCTGTTGGTGTTATTTCTAACTTCGTCAGAAATATATAATGCAGAATAAATTTAAAATTAAAAACAAATAAAACTTAATGAAATGATATTTCAAAAAACTGTGTTAACATCAAATGTTATCCACTACAAGTTTAGAAAATGTCCTTGAACTTCAGTGGACGAATAAAAATTATTTTATGAACGATTGCAAATTTGAATAAGATATATATACATATATATATATAGGGATATATATGTATATATATATATAGGGATATATATATATATATATATATATATATATATATGTGTGTGTGTGTGTGTGTGTGTAGGGAGAGAGTGAACTAATAGTAGGAATCAAAAAAAGTAAATAAAAGTGATTTAAATGTTGAGATTGAGTTTTCTTAAACCAAGATTAGTAGATTACTCAATAAAAAAAGGGCTATTGATGACTTTATTTCAAACAAGAATTAGAAAATAATTTAATCGAAAGTTAAAGGATAAATAATTATTAAATTAAATATTCAGAGTAATCATATACACAATTCAAAATTTTTTATATATTCATTGTACAATAACTAGTAAGGAGTTTCAGAAAAAGTCAGTTTTATATTTTATATATACTGTAATTACAAATGCATTTGATTCTACTTTAATAAAAACAAAATAAAAGAAATCATAAAACCCAAAAAGATCGTGTTTCAATATTTTTCTCTCTATTGAAGACATTATAATTATTTTAAAAATTCACACACATATTTTTAGCGTTTTAGTAATATTTAAGAAAGAAAATTTCAGTCAACCTAAACATCACCTCAACTTCACTCTGTTGACTGAAAGAAATATCAAAAGTTAGAATTCTGAAGCAACACGAAAACTATTGGTGAAGGAACTTCGTAATTTTGACCAACAATCAAGTGACAAGAATGACAACTGAGAGCACTTCTCCGTACTACCACATCAACGGGAAGACTGTTAGCCTCAACAGACTTAATGTTCATCTACATGGAGGATCTTCAGTAGCATGAAGGCTGGAACCTGCTACTCGATAATGCCAAACATGAACTCGTGAATTTGACCATTAGGCAACCGTAGCCTCGAGATGAAAATATGAAAAAAATATTTTAGTTGGTGAATATTCAATTTTTCCTTCCTTCTCAATTAACGAATGTGATTGATTAGGTTATTGATTTTTCCAGATATATTTTACTTGCGATTTTATAGGTGAAGATTTATTTCTCTCATTTTATCTGACCCAGTAAAAAAAAGGTAAGATAATTAAATTTTTTTCTTTGTATCATTTTAAGTTTTAAAGATTGAAAGATATGAACTAAAATTATTCGTGATGTAAACCTGAGAAATAAATTCCAGTTGTGTAATATACATTGGTGAGCAAAACTTAAACAATACTATAAATTTTAAGCAGACGGCCATGATATTGAAGAAAAGGGGCTATTGCGGTCAGTACAATGAACACGCAATTTAGCAGAAAGGTGATGCGTATGCAAATGCCAGGAACAAAAGTCATAGGCAACGCGAGTGTACATTACACGCGGGCGGTCAGCGCGAGGAGCTTAAGACTACAATAAAAGGAAGAACGGAGGCGCAATTAAAGATATTCGCTGCAAATGCAATGGAGTTCTTGAAATATGGCTAGAAGATATCACTTGCACGACTTCACACTTGGAAGAATGATCGGAAAGCTGGAAGAGAGGTGTAGTTTGATCAGTATAGTTGATGAGTTTGAAATCAAGAAAAATATCATTTTGCGTGCTTAGAAAGCCCGAGGAAAACAAATGCAGTGGATGACCGGTATATCGTCTTGCAGGCAAAATGAGACCTATATCAGTCAGCAAGTGCAATTGCTCATTAACTGTGGTAACAAGCAAAAGGGTAACAAGTGTCATGGTTTACTTTGGCCATACGTCTTCACAAAGGTGGCATATTCACCCACCGTCTTGAATGTTGCATCCCTTAGAAAGTTGACCATCTGCGTCACCGTTTAGAGATATGTAAGGAGGAAAAAACCTGGACATCTCATCAATGGAGCGGTGTCCTCTTTACGGATAAGAGTCATTTATATGCCACAAGCGATTCTCAACGCTAGTTGATTTGAAGAGAGGTCTAGACATGGTTTCATCCCAGTAACATCAAGGAATGAGACCGTTACGTTAGTCCTGCAGTTATCGTATGGGGAGGCACTATGCTAAACAGATGGACTGAGCTCCAGGTTTGCGACAGAGGTTCTGTAAGCGTAGATCGCTATTGTAAGAAAGGGATCCTTTCCCATGTGCGTCGGTTTCGAGGGGCTATTGGACCAGATTTCGTATTAATGGATGAAAATTCACGGCCACACCAGACTGCTGATGTTCAGCAGTTATTGGAAAAGTAAGATACTACTCGAGGGGATTGGTAGGGTTCTCCACTGATTTAAATCCCATATAACATGGGAGGGGAGGCTTTGAGGTGACGCCTTGAGGCACATTTACATCCTCCGGGGAACACCAATCAATTGAAAAAGATACTGATTAAGGAATGGGCGCTCTTATCTCAAGAACTGTTGGACAATCTAGTGCTGAGTATGGAGACACGGTGTGAAACAACCATTGCTTAGTATATTTCACATACTAAAGAAACATCTGCTCTTGTTGTTCTTTCTCTTGGATAGACAATCATGTGTAACACTATGAGTTTAATAACGCCTTTTTATTGTTTGAGTCCATATTACAGGCATTGTACGAATTTTTGAGTAAGTATGCTTTCATTATCGTTTAGTTACAAAATTCTTTTTCTTACATTTCTGAATTTCATGTCTCTCATATAACGTTTCTTAAGGTAATGGCAAAAGAGAAAAAAAGACAAATCTGTTGCTTTAGTTTTGCACACCAAAGTAAGTAATCATGTTTTAAGTGATGCATATTTTTGGAACAATCCCAATGAAAAAATGCGAGTTTCTTCGAATAATTAGTACGCCATTATTGCAAGAACATTATTCTTCTCAGATAATTCGTTAGAATTAAATAACCCTTTAAATCAGTTTTGTATCAATAAGGGCACTTTAAATGTTTGAATAACATCTAGAAATGCTGTAGTATGATTTATAAAACCAAAAAAAAGCACCATAACAAGTAAATAAAAATATTATAGCTTTATTTAATAATACAAATAAAATTAAATAACCCGATATAACTTTAGAGAAAGAATCCCTAAAATAGCAAGAAAATCACTATTGATCTTACAAACAGGAATCCTAATGCAATATTTTTTCTTTGGAATCTCATTAACTTATTCGAAAACATAATGTGCATCGCATTGTTGTGAAAAGAACGAAAGCAAATGCGTGCGCGGTTTTAGTTCTCCATTATTTTTCAAGTATCAACTAAAGAAAGAGTAACCATCCGCAATTTTAAAAAGGAGTACGATTTTAAAAACATGTATTGATTAAAAAATCTGTATTTAAATGTGAGCACTTTTCTATACACAAACTTTTATCAGTTCCATCCATTAGTATTTAAAATACTTTTTTTTTCACAAAAAATATATGTATTGGGGAATATTGATCAATATACATATACATTAAATTCATCGGCACATAAAAACATAATATCCCTATTGTTTTGGAAGCAAAAGCTTTCTAAAAGCGCTATTATGCGTCATTTGATTACCTATCTGTTAGAGTCCTTTTGCATGATTACAGACTATTCACTGAAATGGAGTAGCAATGTGAATGATGTTTCAATGATGTAATAAAGAGAAAAAATAATGAAAGGAGTTCTTACGATTTTATTAAAAAAAGGTTTCCATTTTGGAAAATCTGTGACCACTTGACGAGTACTTCTTGTATATTGCAGTGGTCAATAAAAACCTTCAAATGTTCACGATTTAAAATAAATTGAAAATTGGAAGTATACTTTTGGTTCTGAGAAAGTAATATTTTTATAAATGGTGTGTCCTTTTTTCAATTATTTATAATTTTCGACAATCTGAGATAGAAAAATTGTAATCTTTTAATTTCTAATTAACAAAGGTTTTTTATTCATTTTCTTGCCTGTTAAGACAAACAAATAAACTAAAACATTATTTACAAATGAATAAATAAATAATTAAATAATAAAACACCGGCATTGTAAAATAAACGATTTTTTAAAAAGAATATTGACTTTTTCTTCTCGATAAAATCAAATTATTAATTTGTATATTTCACCCGAAGAACCTAGCTCATGCATATAAAGCTTTAAATTATTCGGAAATATCTGGTATTGAATAGAAACAAAATGAAGCAAATTTGCCTTCTAAACCTCACGACAAATGACTACCTTCGGGAATAATGCTTCTCTAAGAATAATTTAACAAATGAACTAATGCTAGAGTCAGTTACAATTCGGAATAAAAAAAAAATCGAGTTCATTAAACAGTTTTTATATACGCAACTTTATAGCCTTTTTAAATTGTGTTTACTTTTTTGCTCGAAAATGAAGCAAAATGCATCCTTTCATAAAAAAATTATATTACTTTACTTTTCAGACAACATTATACTAACGTATGGTAATAAATAACCCATCTCTTTTATGACATTTTCAAGAATTTTGTATTTTATACCATTTTTATAAATGCTCTATTGAATGGAATCGGATTTAATTTTCACGCAATTTGAGATATGTATTCTTTTAATATATCGAATATTTTTAAGATGTTTTAAAATTTTTGATTTTTGTGTACTTTCAAGCTGTTTGAAGAATTTCCGCTCTTATATAATATTATAGTGAGTGAGAGTTATATGTACGTTGCACTATATTAAGCCACACGAGGACTATTGGTAACGGATTTGGTAGTTTTGAACCACGGTCAAGTGATTAGGTCGCCACCTAGCAACCCCCTCTCTTCTAGCTTCCACACCAACGGGAAGACGTTTGAGTCTCGTCATATTTAACGTGTATCGACTCCATCGAAAAGGTGGTTCTTCATCGGAAATAGCAAAGAATCCGTGACCTTTTTCCACTAGGCTATAATAGCGAACATAATATTGGAACTTTGTTTTAAAAAATATATATCTTTATGGAACTTTTTCTACCTGAAATGATTACAATATGATTTTTTTTTTCACTCCAACTTACGATCAACATAATATTCTAATGTGAGTCAGCGAGAGAATATTTACGTCGCACTGTTCAGCTACATGAGGTGGAAACGGTATCCGAGTGGTATAATAGGTATCGGATCGTGGCTGGCTTTGTCACGAGTTCAAGACCAGTACCGCTAAAGACCCGCCATGTAGGGAAACGATGAACGCTAAATCTGTCGAGAGCTGAAACGTCCTCCCGTTGGTGTGATGTGGTAGTTAGGAGAGGGGGTGCCATCTCAGGAGTCGTCCGCGTCACTTAACCATGGTTCAAAATTACGTGGTCCGTCACCAAAAGCCCTCGTGTAGCTGATTGATTGAGTGAATATTAATGTTCTCGTTCACACCAACGGGAGGACGTTTGAGCTCTCGACCGATTTAACGTGCATCTCTCTCCTACACGGCGGGGCTTTAATGATGCAGTGCTCGAACTCGCGCGCGTGACAAGGTCAGCCCCGATCCGATACCTTGACCACTCTGCTATCACGGCCAACATAATATTGGAAATTTGTTTTAAAGTATATATAACTTTTATGGGCATTTTTATACCTGAAATGATTACAATATGAATTTTTTCCCACCAACTCACGGTCAACATAATATTGGAACTTTGCTTTAAAAAATATATATATATATCGTTATGGAATTTTTTTTTATCTGAAATGATTAAAACATGATTTTTTTTTCACTCCCAAGAGTTAAAATCCCCGAAATCTTGTAAAATAATTCTATGAAAGAATTATAAAAGATCCACATATAATTAATTCTTCAGTAGTTAAGAACAATTCTTCTCATAGAAATATTTTTTTAACAAATGATTCTCCTTTGGAAAGCGTCAACAAAATAATTTTGAAGAAACGGCAAAAAGACGATTACCTGCAGCGGCGCAACTGTATCTGGCTGGAAAGAGACGTTGAGGAATCGATTGGAGCAGAAGAGGAACACACAAGAGAATAGCCGTTGTCCACACGATCACTATGACAACTATTTGTTTCTTAAGGGTTACAAAACTCTGGAACTGAAATGGCTTCCACACAGACACCATCCCCTCGACACACAGGAGGCAGAGCGAAAAAGTCACCTGAAGTGTCACCCACTGGACGAAGAAGGAGCTGAGTGTACAACCCGTTTGTCCCAATGTCCAAGAGTCCGCGGTCACATACAGCAAAGCCACTGTCATATTCCAGAGGGTCTCCACCAAAAAAACGACACATAAATTGGAAAAAAGAAGGTTAAAAGGTACCCTTTTCAGCGTGTAGCTCGATAGAATTGTGGCGAAGAGAAAAATATTGGTCCCGAAGGAAACCAGGATCAACAGCACAAGTGAAACGATTTCTACTGCAGGATCTTTTCTAGCTTCCGCGGTTCTGTTAAATAATAGGACTATTGTTACTACAGTTTTCGAGTCATTTTGAGGAACGTCTTCCACGCTTGCCATCGCGTTTCGGTGTGCCTCTCAGCGACACCTGTGGCTGCGAGGGACGTTTCGAATCGATTGATTTGAATGGACTGCAGCCAAATCGAGGGTTGTCACTCCGCATAAATGATATCGTTTCGTAAATATTTCCATCAATTTCTTTAATGACTCGAATGAATTTCTATCAACACTTCAAGTTTTCGTTATAAGGTAAAGGGAGAATAATTTCTATTAATATTTTTGACAACGAAAACATTTCATTTTAGATGTTTCAAATTCTAGTTCAATATAAAGCAGCATGTATTCTTTTTAAAAACTTTCGGGTATACGCATGCTAATAAAAGTCGTTTCTATGTAAAATACAAGTGTAGAGTAACAGATGCATAATTTATTGTCTTTTCTTTTATCAAAATACGTATGAAATCGAGTTGGTAATAAATTAACGTCAAGAAATGTATTTATGTAGATCACACTGCTTCTAAATCTTTCAATATTGGTGACACAATTTCCAATCATAATTTTCATAGCCCCCCTCCTCCATACAATAAAAAAGCATTGAGTTCAATAATAATGTACTTTGACTCTATAATACGAATTTGTTTATAAACGGTACAAATAATCAGAATAATTACATTTTGCATAAAATTTTATTTATGAAAAGCCCATAGGGTCACTGGTAATTATTAAACTTGTGTTTAATGTTGTCAAATTAATTCTCAAATACATTGTGCGATACTGATACATTTATAAATGTATATATTATATCAGTATAAATGTGTATTTTATTTTTTATTACGTCAGAATATTTTTTTGCTTCCTTTCAGTAAATTAATAATTTTTTAATTAATCTTTTATTTTCGACTTTTCCACATGCCCCCCCCCCCCGAAAGGCTATCACACCCCCTTAGGGGAGCACACCCCATAGTTTTAGAAACATTGATGTAGACGATTCGCTCATGAAATTATTTTCATACGATAATCCAAAATCTTAGGGAAGAATAATTCAAGTACATTTATATTCATATATATTGATAGCTTTCATAATTATTTGGTAATTTTAGAGTTCAATTAACGGGTGTTTTGTAATTGTCATTTAAAACTTTTTTAAAAAACAATTCAATAGTTTTTTTTTGCTGCATAAAAGGATTTTTTATTGTTAAGTTTTCTTAAAAAAATCATTTCGTTGGGGATTTTTTTCGAATAATGAAAAGTGTGAAGGGAGAGAAGGGGGTAGATTGATTTCCAGAGATTTTGATTTCAGATGGATTCCCATCTCAAAGAACCATTGTGTATTTCAGATGACGAAGGTGACATCTGGACCCCTTTTGATGTACCTAATTTCCGCTTCTATAATCCTTATAATGATCGAGTACTTCAAACCCGTCGTATATTTATGGGCTGGTGCTTATTAAAGTGGATATCTCTGACGTGATGTTAAATTTTAGAAAAAAGGGAGCTAGTGCAAGTGGCGTCCTCGTCAATTGCTCAAGGTTTAAAATTTTGTTTTTTCTTACGCCACCTGATCTCGAGTGTGTCAGATCCAGGCCCACGAAGTTCATCATAGCAAGGGGCTAGATGTACACCTGTTGTTGGCCGTAGCCATGAGTACAAAACAGGTGGCAGTATGATTTAGCTTCTTTCCACTCCAATTTTGAAAGAGAACAACCTGGGAGAGGGGGAGGGGACTCCCACCTTTCTTCCCCTTCCACCAACCCCACGAAAGGACTTGCGGATCGACGGGTATTTAGATACCCCCATGCCTCAAAGGCATTATACATTTACAAATATCCATGTCTTTCCTGGGATTCAAACCCAGGCCTTACAACACAGCAGTGAGCATCGCTAACCACTATACTGGATGTACTCGATGAGATCTATCACCAATTTTACCCCATTTTCTACAGCTCCATTTATTTGTCTCCCTTACATCCCTATGTTTAAGGATCTTCTGTTCTATCATTCCATTTATCCATGTATGTAGCAACCAAAACAAAATGTAGAAACAAATTATCGCAGAATATGAAACGGTACTGCATATAAATTCAATAGACTTCAACAGTTTGTGTACAACAATGCAAACACATACATCAGTTTCAAAATACAATGCAATGATAGAGGAATTAATGATTTTAATCAGTAAACTATATTAATATTATGTTAAAAAGTTTTAGTAAAAAGTAAGGAATTTTTCTTAAATTGTTTTGATTTAAAGTATCTGTAACATGTTGACGTACTTTGAAGATATATTCTTCCAATGCCTGGATGGGGTTCCCTGGAAACACTTCAAAATTTTAAGGGTTATGTGGATCGACAAAGTTTGAAGACAACTGCTCACGTAAATTTTTAAAACACTAATCAATGGTAAATCGTCTACTTTTAAAAATGTACTCGTATGCATAGTAAAAAAAGAAACACTATGAAATAAAGAAAAAGTATTATAAAAAATGTTTGGGGTTTTTTAATTTTTGAAAGCAAAACATTAGATGCTAGAAAGGTTTCAACAAAATATAAAAACAGGCTTGTTTTTGACAGAATCCAAGGAATTTGAAATTCAAAACTAATTCGTAAATACCAGAAAGAAAAAAAAACTATGAAACATTGTTGAATATTTAAATTAGATTCCGAACTATACATATAGAAAGATACATTTATGCAACATAAATGAAAGAATAAATAATTAGCTCATCTGCTTGCATAATAAAATTTAATAGGATTTCAGTTCCTTTGTAACACAATGTGAATATGTAATAACATGATCAAAATTACACTTGGAGTGATTCTTTTGCAAGAAATTAGATTATTCATTAGTATTGTTATTCATTGCAAATAAGCTCCTCTGGTTAACCCAATCTTTTTTAAAAAGGAATTCTCAAGAATTGAATTTACTTTTTCTTTATTTTAAGCGGTAATTATTTATGCTTAAATGAATTTCGAAAAAGTCACAACGTGTAAATAAGGTTAATACAAAAAGTTTGAAAATAATATAATGGCTTAGATGTATCTTAAAGGCACAATATGTCACGTATTAAAGATATCTTATTACATTAAACTAATTTTTTCCAGAAATATAATTCTATATTTCATTGTAAGAATACACATAAACAAATAAAAAAGTTTGTTGAGATAGTCTGTGATTACAAGCACAATGTTTAATATAAATTACTTCCTAATTTTTTTATTAATGTAAGTATTGCAGTTGAAGTTGAAAAAAACCTTCTCTTCTATAAATTTAACTATAAATTTTTAAAAATTTTAACCAGATTAACATTGCATTCTCATTCAAATAGTATAAATATGTAATCATTTTCATTAATAATACGCATTTTGTATTGATATATTAAATAAAATAATAATAACATATACAGCTAAAAATGGAAACTGCAAATTAAAATCCTAATCAACTTTGATATAGATGCCATTTAATTTTCAATGTTGCAAGTTAATGAATTTAAAATTGTACTCCATTAATTTTATATATATAACTATTAAAAGTTATTTTAAACTGCACCTAAGGATTTATGAATAAATACATTTAGATACGATTCAGAGTCTCATTTAGAGAATATATTTCATTGTGAAACATTTCTTTAAACAAATTATCGAAAATAAAGTAATTTATAAATTACACTTTTCAAAGAATTGAAACTTTTTATAATTTCCTTTCGATAAGATTTCTTTGGAGCTACACCTATTAAAAACAATAATATTATTTAGCTTGAAAATTTTAGCTCTTCAGTAAATATAAGAATTAAAAGATTGTATTATATTTTATAGGTATAATTTTATATTGTATAATTTAGTTGTACTTTTATAAGAATGAAAATACAAATTAAAAATGCTCTAATTTTAAAGAAGTAAAATTGCCCAAAGTTATCGAGTAATTGAATTAAAATCCTAGGTAAAAAAATTCCCTTTTCACGCATATAGAATTGATTATAATTTGTTTAAGTACAGTATAAAGGATTTATACTTGCACATGTTTATGAGAGTTTTCGTAATAAAAGTTTAACATAGTATGATACTTACAAAAAAGGATTGAAACATTTAAGAGGAAAATTCCTTGTAAATATTTACTATAAATTATATTTTTATTCTTAATATTTATTCTAGTTTTTGATGCAAAAATATCATATTTAAAAGTTAAGGAAAAAATACTGTTTTAAAATATACTAACATCTTTTCATGAAATTGATAAATATTTTGAAATCTAGTAAATGTTAAATTATTGACCCCAAATTTTTTCGATAATTTTAATTATGTTCAATACTTTAGCATAATATTTTTAATAAAGGGCATGATGTTTCTCTATGAAAGAAATTATAATCTGTACCGAATTGTGGAAATAAGGAAAGTTTTATTATTTCAAGAGTAAAAGATGTAAAATCATTTCTATGTTCAATAAATATTTCTAATAATATGCGATTTGTTTTTTTTAATACTAGTAAATATCTTTATTTTCCACAATTTCAAAATTAAAATTTTTGTTCATGTCTTAGTTTTGTTTAGCAAAATTACAAAAAAAGGAAGAAAAAGACTTTTTAGAATATCTATGATCCCTCACATTTGATTTTTTACGGGTAAAAGAATAGGTTATAGGGGGATTCGAATGAATTAAATACGGAGATATGTTACAGGAGGATTTTGGGATTTAAATAAATATAAGTGCAATAACTTTGATGAAGTAAGAAAAAATTTGAATAAATGTGGTATGGTTTAGTAAGACCTTTCTTCTTGGAAATCAGATTTCCTCTTCAAAGTATTTAAGGGGAATTGGTACCCCAAAAATGACAAACATATCATTTTTTTATTTTTATTTAATCTTATTCTTTTCATTATTATCTCTCGATTGATTTATTATTTGTGCAAGTCGGAAAGTTAGAAGTTGAAGAAAATTCCCTTTTTAGAAAAAAAAGCTAAAAAAAAAGAGTTATGATAAAAAAAAAATCTATCTTATAAAGAGAAATAATAACTATAAAAAAAGAATGTGTAATATATAAAGCAGAATATTTCCGAGGCAATACAATAATGTAATTTATCTTTTTTATGGAATGTGTGCATGTAAAATTTTTGAATTAAGGCATTTTATATTAATAATTTCATAATTTCAGTTCTTATTCCTGATACGTTTTTCATACAAATGTAATACTTCAATATTACGTGAAGAAAAAAAGTAAACTTACTGTCATGACAGAAACAAATTTTTTTTAACATTTTTCTTGAATTTTCTTGTGCAATTAATACCTTCTTAAAATTGATCACTTATAAAAATGTAAGGGTTGAAAAAAGTACGAAAATGCAATTATTTTAAAGAAAAATATGTATCTAATATCATAAAATGGTATTTTAAGTTTATTTAAGCTTATTACAATTTTTTTTCAGAATTATAAACTTTAAAATGGTTTTTCTCAGTTTGTGTTATTCGAAACATTTGTGCATTCAAAATGCTACTCCTTCCACAATTATTTACCAATTACTTCCATTTTTTTCCTGTGTGTTGCGTATAAAGCATGTAATAAAATTAGGGATAGATTATGCTGTAAAGTGAATACTTTTTTTTAAAAAAAATTAAAATGTAAGAGATATTGGCTTTTTTGTTGATTTTTAGCATGCATATCAACACTTTATTTTTTTTCCTCAAAAACGAATTAAGTTATCGTAAAATTGATCCCTAAAGGTGTTTATAACACCCATAAGAATATTACAAAAAAATTTCAGGTCAAAAAATTAATAATTGTAGTAGTAGAAATTTAAAAATTTCCAAATTTTCTTCAAAAAATTAAAATTTTTAAAATTGTGGGAATAGTACGTGAAAAATTTCATCTCGTATCATTTTCTGGAATAGAAACATTATATAAAATACTAAAATATAATTTTTAAATGCATAAAGAAAGAAAGTAAGTCAAAGGGTACCAAGTCCCCTTAAATGTATGATGGATAAAGGATGACTTTTGTGAATGAGTCTCATGAATATAATAATTTCTTACAAAAGTATATGCAACATCGATTCAAAATATTACAATAATAAAGATATTTACATTTGCTTCGATAAAAATGAATGTTTGTGAACTTTGAAGTGTTGCATGATGTTGTACATTTTGAGAATTTTTGATGCATTGATTCTTTTCTATAATGTTAAAAAATGCATTAGTTGTCATAGTGATTTGAAAAATTAGAATAACATGTAAAAGGAGTATTTAAAACAAAAATTTTATAAATCAATAACTTTTAGTAATATTTCCTTTTGATAATGTTTTGCAGTAATTTTTACTGATAGTTGCCTTAACGAGTCCGTTTTAAGGTATCCAACAACGTTCGGAACCTTGATTTCGCAAAGGCGTATAAATAGATAATATTTATGATATTTAGTGTAACTTAGATTAGAAAACGTATATAAAATTGTTTTAAGAATAGTATTACAATAAAAAATTATTTAAGTACAATATTTTGACAAAAAAAAAGAACATAGAAGGACCCATTTTCAAAACAGTCTCCTTTTATGAAAAATGCTTCTATTATAATAATATTTTGCCTGTATATAGCTCAGACCTCTGTATAGAGGCTAAACTAAAATTTTTGAAATATACAACTTAGAAGCGGATTTATCCATATTTTACTACAACAAAGGGAGAAATTTTAAGAAAAAAAACGCCGATAATTATTTCAGTTGGTGGTAACTCTGAAAATAATGTGAATTCTTCTAAACACTCCTAGTTCAGACTCTCTGGAGAAGTCTTTACTTTATATAAGTAAAACATTATTATTATAGAAGCATTTTTTATAGAAGGAGAACGTTTTGAAAAAAGGTTATTATAAGTTAATGTTTTGCCAAAGTATTGAATTTAAATAATTTTTTTTGTCATAATGTTCTTAAAATAAATTTATACATGTATTTTAATCTATGTGACACTAAATATCATGAAAATTATCCATTCATGCACTTTTTTAAAATCACGGTTCCGAATGTATTCGGATACCTTAAATATTTGCAATGAAATTCTAGAACTTTGTTCATTAAGTTCCGAAAAATCTCTCTGAAATTTAAATCAGAAGAATGAGTTTATTAAGGAAATAGTACGATTTTTCATTGATCTTAAGCGAAGAAATAGTTAATTTTGATATATGGAAAAATATAGAATCTTGTTGAAAAATAATCATCCTCAAGAATATTTTTCGATGATGGAATCATAAGTGCTCAAATACTTTTCTCTATATTTTAAAATTTACCTTTTCTTGCAAAATATACGGCTTTTTTAAACTCTCACAAGATATGTACCTTCCAAATCTTGAAGGAAGCGTTAAACTTCATTAAACGTTTCAAGCATACTGCTTGCCACTTCAAATGCAGATAACCTAGTGAACTTGGGAAATGTAAGACATTGATTATTCGTTAAAAAGTATGTTTCTTCACACCTCCTAACTATTGTTCCCTTTTCTGAAGCAAGGAGGAAAGTAATTTTTGGACAAACATGGCTGAAAATCAGTTCATAGATTTGTCGAGATTTGTTGTTATAGATTTGAGGAGTTATCCACTCGCTTTTCGTGTCACTTTCTACTTACATTTAGAATTAATTATTTTATCACAACCTGTAAACTTTAAGATTGCAATATTTATGGACTCATGATTAATGTTCTGGTGTGAAACGCATGTTTTTTTTCTATTGGGAAGAACTGTTCAGAACCGGGAAACACTTATAAATACAACACCTAAAGAACTTAAAGTGCATCAACAGCTCCATCTACAGTTAAATTCTTGTACTATTTTTATATCGATTTTTATCCAACTGAGTTAGAGAAATTTATTTTTAAGAAAACATATACATAGATAAACGTACACACACTCTTAATTAGATTCAACTTGACTGTGAAAAAGCAAACTTACCAATCTTCCCTTTCTGTACCCTGGGAATATATGTCTCCAATAAACTTCAGAAGTATTACTTCCGCTGACCCTGAGGTTCTAGGGATATATACAACCATAATCATTTCTTAAGATTGCGTTTACTTTTCATCGGAATCACATATGGACAGTCATAAACCTTATCTCGCTACGAATGAGTGACGTCACCTTAAAGTCCATCTTATTCCACCGAAGTTCTCGAGAAGAAACCGAACATGGGAAGAATGATTAATCCATGATGTGGTCAATATATATCACTTTTCTATCTTTTTATATCCGGATGAGGCGAGATAAAGCTGGACACGAGTTATCTGAGGAAGTAGGAACATTCCTGTGATGGGCGTCGTGGTTGGGATAGTGCGGGGAGTGTGATGTTCATTCTGAGAATGGAATGATCCGATCTTTTACCAGATGAGTGAGCATCAATAAAAACTGAAAGAAAATTCCCTCCGCTGCCATGAGGAGGCTCAATTTTTATTTAGAGAGAGCTTTTGTCGTGTCCGGGGGTCGACTTTGAAATACCGATCGATTGGGTTTCTAACTGTAAGAAAAATAAAAAGATACCTAGAAATAAATACCAGTAGCTTTTTTTACGAGTTTTAAAAATGTTCCATTGTAGGTTTAGATAGAAAGTATATACTTTTTTTTATTTTATTTCTTTTTATATCATTACGTTTAAGGAGCTTTTTACTTGTATTGACTCTTATAAGAAAAAGAACATGCTTGTCAACGAATGGCGTTTTTTATCCATTTGATGCTTACATAAGACGCATGAGTGTTTTTGTGTTGATAAAGTGAATTTTATTTTGTAAATACAGGACTTTTTAAATGTACATAAAAGTTTCATATATATTTACTTTAAAGATTCTTTTTTAATCATTCGGGATTCATCAGACAACATTATAACTTTATGTAAAAATAATTTATAAAGTATTTGGTTAGTTAAGTGCTGTGTTTCGTTTTATTACTTTTTATTTAACTGTTTTCCATTTATATTTTACAGTTGAACTATTTACTTTGAAATATTTAATATTAGTGCTAAAAACTTTTAACTGTAAATTGGATGTTAAATTTAATATAACAATCATTTCTCCTCCAAACCTTGGAAAAAAGTAATGCATTATAAAAATGCACAATGTGAATAAAATTAGAAATACATAGCCTTCATAAAAAAACAGATCTTATTTATTTTTTTTTTTGATAAATTATACCTTTATATAATCTGTAAGCTCTAATTTATAAAATTCCAAGCATTTTTTTGAGTTTCATAAAAAAAAAATATTTTTAAAAGAAGTGTTCAATATGTTTTTTTTTTGAATATTTAGTGTATGTTTAATGAAAATTTCGTGATACTTTCTTATTTTAATTATTTATTTTTATAAAAGTTAATTTATTATATCTAGACATTCAAAATACGATGAAATTAGCATTGTTTGTAATCTGTGATATATTTACTCAAAGTAATGTATTCAAAGAAGTAGATGCTTACATCAAACGTTTCATTTTCTTTAATAATTCATTTCACACAAAAACTTTCCTTAGTAAAGATTAGCCGTATGAGAGATAACATTGTAGGTTGCTTAGATGTTTTGAAATTTTTGAGAAATATATCTCGTCGAGCTTTATTTATATAGCGATGTTTTTGTATCGTAATTATCGACTTTTTCAATGTGATTTACCTAAACTATAAAATATTTAAAGAACAGTTTATTTTATGAATAAATTTTTGGAAAATGTGTCACAGAGATCATATTTCAAATGATTAGTTTCATAATTACTCTTAGTTTTGACAGACTACTATCTAGAAGTTCTCCGCAGACTTCTTAAAACTGTTCGGTGTGTGAAAATGATAATCCACATACTCACTTAAAGCACGCAAGGAAGTTGGACAAGCAAAGTAAGGTTTAACGAAAATTAGATGACGCGGGTGCCAGCGGGATAAACCACTTATACCCAGGATCCCAGAGAGAGGGTGAAAAAGAGAGACCATTTTCGGAAGAGCGCACCCCTCGCAGGGGTGCTGGAGGAACGAAACAGCAGCCCGAAACGAGACCGAAGTCACGCAACGGGGGGCAAGAGTGGAAGAGCGCAGGAAGGTTTATTGAATTCATATCAACTTATATACAAAATTATTACAATTAAAATAGTAGTAACTATTGGATTCATATCAACAGTATGCTCAACATTTATACAAACTACTGAAATATAAATAGTGGCATTTATTTACAATATAAATATGGTAGAATGGCAGCGCCACCTACAAGTAATAAATGAGGGGTTCCAGAAGTAGAGTGGTGGCGCCACAGGTGCAAAAGACTAGATATAAGAAAAGAAAAAAATCTCGCTGTTGCATTATGATAGTGTGCCATCACATTCATCATACCTAATGAAGACATTCTTGGCAAAGTATAGAATTCCAGTTGTCCATCAACCTCCCTAATCGCCAGACATGGCTCCATGTGATTTCTTTCTGTTCTCGAAAATGAAAAGGCCATTGAAAGGATTCCGTTTTCAGAAAAGAAGAGAAATTACATAAAGTAACGGCGGAGTTGAACACCATTATAAAAAAAGGCCTACCAGACGTTTTTCGGCAGTGGAAGGAACGTCGAGCTGTGTGGAGATGCAAAGTGCCTGCTTTGAAGATGATTAGAATTCCGATATAAGTCCGAAGTAATTGAGATATTTTTCCTGTAAAAGGCCGGATACTTTTAGAACTATACTTGCATACGTATATACAGGAATCTTAAAGAATAATTCATTTGAAAAACCGTAAAAAAACTATTGAAAACTTCAAAATATCTAAACTTTTTGAAAATTGAATAACAATTACGTGTAATTTATACTGAAACAAACATTAAACAACTTTGTTTGATATTGCAGATTCAGCCATTGTGCGAGTTATTAGATTAAATAAACGCATGTATAGTCAGGATATTTTATTTAATTTTGATAGAATCTTTCTACAAATGAACCATTAATATTAATAATGAAATATTGCAAACTGTGTATAGTGTTATACTACTACTGTGTAATTTATTTAAAGTTAGTCTCTATTTTGAAAAAAAATTAGGAAAAAAAAATATTATACAATACATAAAAAACAGTATAAAAGAATCACGAATAAAAATGCATTTGATTTAATAATCAATACGATTACTGAATGAAATGCATTTTCACATTTGCATTTTTATATGCATTTTCATATCAATGCAAATTTTCTATTTCTGAAAAAAATCAAATGAGAAAAATAAGAATCAATAACAAAATAATTGGAATCGGATTTCATTGAGAAAGAGAAAGGATAAAGTCGATATAAAAGTATTCCTTTGAAATACTTGTTTCAGATTTCCTTCCGAAACTATGTATTAATGACAGAAGGAAAATGAAAGTCGAAAATATTCTTAATTTCTCTTCTCTTGCATTCACATATGAGAAACGCAGAAAAAAGTAATTAGATTTAAAAAAGTAAAATTATACAGATTGATATGGGGAGTAATTTTTTTTGTACTTTTCATTTTATTTTTATTTGGATCATAAATTTCTAGTAGTGCTTCGTTAAAAATTCAATCAGTTTTTAGTATTAGTTTGTTCGATATAAAGAACTGACGCGAAAAAAGACTAATTTTTTTATTTATTTCATTTCAATTCAATTTAGATTCTTAGAATTTAAATTCTTTAAATGTTAGTAAATTACACAATGTACTACGAATCATAAAAGAAACGAAAACAATTTCCTAGAAAAGAAATTAGAATTTTTCTTTTTTAGAATAAAAGTTAGTTAAGTTTTCTTTCCTTTCTTTAATCGAATATTCTTCGTTGTCTTCCAAAATGGGATTTTTTTTCTTCAGTACATTATGAAATAAAACTTTTATTAAATATTTTATTCACACTTTCTTTTTAAAGGTTTAATTTTTTTTGCTCCTAATAAATAAAATGACTCTCAGAGAAAAAGAATTTCTTTAAATCACGCTAGTGAAAAACTTGTTTATCTCTGCTTTAGAAAATCAGAATTTATGTGTCATCATTATTTGCTATAAATGAATTGAAAATTCAATAATGGTACTATTATTGAAATCATTCTCATTTAAGATATATTTTTCTCTATAAATTTATTTAAACTTCAGGATAAGGAAAATTGCAAAAGTGTGTGTTTTTAAAAATTGTTGAATGTGGTTTTATGTTTCCTCCCTGAAGAAAGACATATATAAATGAATTAATTTCCCATACCTTTCTTGAAAAGTAGTGCGCATGGAAAAACACTGCATTTTGTATCTTTTTCAATCGCAAAAATTCTGAAGTTTTATATTATATTCATAATATGAATAATAAAAAAGGTTTCCGATGCGATAGTGTCCAAACTTTTAATATACTTTAATGCAAAATAAATACTTATGCTTTTATACTAAACGAATTGTTTTAGGTTAAAATATTTTACTTCATTTTTTTTTCTTTTCTCTCTTCTATATATCTGGAGTATTACTGATGAAATATTGGAGGCGATAACATAGTTTCAAATGTTTTACTCCCTACCGAACTTATTATATTTTTTAACATTGCAAACCATCTACTGATAATTTGATCTTATAATTCTTTCCTCAGAATCATTTTGTCAGGTGAACAGGAGGTTCAGCAAATGTTCTTAACAAGATTTCTGGGGGCTGGAAGAGTTATTGACTCTGAGATTCAGCAACCTGGAATTTATTTTCTGTCTTCAAAACTGAAGTTAATTTCAAATTTAACATCATTTGAAGTATTAATAGAAAAAAGAAAATAATTTAAAAGGAATTGTGCAAAATATGCACGGATTCAGACTGAATGTCAGTACTTTATGCATGTGTGTGAAGAAGGGGGGGGACTCTGGTATCAGAAGGAAGGTTTCAGCTTAAATCTTGTCATATACATGCAGTTCAATGGCTCAGATGGTTAAGAGACAATGAAAACTCACAGCAGTACCTGGTAGATGAAAATCTCCAAGAAATAATAAAAAATATTGAAAGATATTCATAGCATTTAGGACTTGCATTGTCATCTTTAGTAACGGCTCCAAGATAAGATATGATGAAAAGTAACACAAAAAGTTGTAAGATGTAATAAACATATCAATGAAGGCAGGTTGTTGTTGAACCAGATAGCCCCAACAAGAGTTTTGACCACGTGTTTTTACAAAGTAATGTTTTTTTGCCAGTGCTAGTTTAAAAGCTTTTATATGTAATTAAGATGTGTGATGCCCACCTTCCCGGGGGTACCATCTTTTCCAATACGCGGCCTAGATTTGTAGGAGAAAATGATTGATCACTCGAGTTAGCCATAATCAACTAATTTATTATTATTTCAATATATTGATCCAAACAACATAAGTCTTACTATAGGGATGTAATCAGGAGTGATATAACGTAATTCTAAATTCTAAGTAAATATCGCCTGAAATCCTAAGCACTTATCTTTATTAAAAGTTATCCTATAAGAATCCTTATCTGCCTTAGATTCCTTAACACACTAAAGCACGTTCTATAACTACGCTTCTATATTTGATATCTTACCAACAGCTCACGGCTTCAGTATCTCAGCTTTCTGTCTCCTTCTTCTATTCTACTATTCTTCTCTTACGCGAATATTAAAGCTCCATTATACATCTATTAACTAATCTGCATATCGCGGTTTCTTTTTCAGAGGATTGGATATGAAATAACTCAATTCTGGCCCCAAAGATTCCCCAAGAGGATTAGTGTGAAAATCGGATAACAGATGGTCACGTGCCAAAAGACTGAGATAAGACACCAACATGTGTAGTTTACCCAGGTAATTGTGACGATATAGCTATTTGAATTTTGATCAAAGTCGGGGAGGTAATAAGGTTAAAAAAGTAAAATTCTTAAAAATCGAGTTATCTCAAACTCAATTATGGATCTACAGTAAATGTATCGAAGGTATTGGGGAAGATGCTGCTTTAATATTATAAATTTTGTCACCCAGTCAATTTATATTGTCTGAAATTCCTGCATTTTTACTTCTAGACCCTTCACTTAGGATAATAACCTTTGTTGCTCTACATCTATCTTATGAAACCATAAGCCACATAGCCTTTTATTTCTTTGAGATGTACAATGCTTTAAACATTGATGATAACCTTTGCACAGCCCGTGTATAATTGTACTAATGATGACACTCATCACAGTTAATAAGGTCAACGCTCATGATGCGTTCTGAATTTGCGATTAAGCTCAAAATCATTTAGTTGTTCGTATGATCGAGACTCGTGAATGCAGCCTAAGAGCTGTACTAGCCTAAGAGCTATCTTGAATGCTTTAGCTTGGATCAAATATACAAAATTATAATAGCGTGCACTTAATAGATTTTGCAGGGTGCCAGTTGCACGGTAGAAATAATTTCGACCAAAATTATCTTTCCTTAAACATAAAAAATTTAATATTTAGATCTAAAATAAGTATTGTAATTGTGTAATTTTTAGGTAATTGCGATATTTCATCGAAAAGATGATAAAGAACGCAAAAATTATGAAAGCTAATTAATGTGAAATGAAATGCTCATATGTTTTTTATGGATCTTAACAATCAATTTCTTGCTATCTGTAATTAAGTGAGAAACTTTAGTATATATTCACTAAAGCTTTTTTTTTGTTATAATATAATATTTCAGTCATTATCTACTTTTCATTAACGAACCATTTTATTAAGATCTATAAATAGGCTAAGTGATCAAGAAAACTTATTTTATATTCCAAATAATGCTCTAGAACTCAAATTTTCTACTTAAGAAACCATATATAGAAAATAAAATAAGACGTTAATTACCGTAGTCCTCTACACACAAACAAAATGTAATGTAAAATAAAAATATTTAAAAAAAAAATTGCGTCACAGTTTATTTTGAAGCTTTTTATCCGAAGAAGAAGAAATAAATATCCGGAAGTAATTATTGTCTTCTTTTTGTTTTATAAATAACTGATCTTTTTACTTATGCTTCACAGGAAGTTTAGATCAATATAAACGAAGCAAAATAGAAAAATATTTAAAATATAAATAAAAGACTGAGTTAAATATTTCTTTTTTGCATTTTTCTTTTGAAAATTTTTATGGATCATAAGATTTTAATTGTGTTCATTCAATAATTCCATCTTTTTTCTTTTCTTTTTTCTAACTCTAGAGCATGAAGAATTGAAAAAAAAAATTTTTTTTCTATTTCTGTCACTGAATTTCAGCTAAGATAATAATTAGAATTAAAAAAAAAGATCTTTAACATTCAGTAAATTAGAATATGTTCTCTAAAAAATTAGAAAAATAAAAAAAAGGTGGAGATAGACCACAAAGCAATAGTAACTTTTTAATTTTTTTATTCTGAATGGCAATAAAGGGATTTTTTTAACAACTTCTCTGATCCAATCTTAGTCTTGAAACTTAGAAAATGAAGATAGTTATTTTGACTTTTCCGTTGTAAGAGAGGCTTATTATTTTATGTTTTATAATTTTTAATTAATGATATGGGAACTATTTACATTAATTGTGTCTTATATAAACAATAAAAAGACACATGAAACACATAAGAGAGAGAGAACAAGACCATAATATTACTAAATTTTATTTTGTTTTTAATATTTACTGCTCATTTTTCTTATGAATTTAATTTGAGGAAGAATATTTAAGCAGAAACCATTAAAAAAATATGTATATGTAGGTAAGATAGTCATGTGCATGAAATCGTTTTTTCTTCTACTTATTTTTTACTTAGTGTAGGTTCAGATAATTTTAAAACACTTCCCCTTTGAAATTTTGTATCGAATTAAAAATGGAAAATAATGTAAATTTTCTTATATATAATACGAATGTAACAAATCTTTGCTAATTATTTTAATTAATAGCAAAATGCTGAAATCGTATGCCAGAAATTAAGGCAAATATATTTAGGTTTTATGTTCAGAGGAAAAACAAAATGAAATTTTTTTTTTTTTTAAAATAAATGACATAACATATTTTTTGGGGAACATATTTCAAGCAAAAAAAATCCTTTTTGTTGACTATTCCTTTTTTATCATTTAATTTCTATAAAAGAGTAAGCATTTTTAAAAATTTCATGATAAAAAACGATTTTTACCGCAAAATCTGGTGTATAACGCGCACCCATACTTTCAAGCCGCATTTTTTAATATTTGGGTATATTCGCCGTATAACGCGCACCCTCTTTTTTACGAAATAATAAGAAATGTGCGTGTATAATGCCGGTAAATTTTAAGGCCGTATATTCGAGGTATTATCGCAGGACTTTTTTAAAAAAAGTATACTTTTAGAATTAGAATCCTTTAATTTCATTAGGTATGTCATTTATATCTAATATACTACTTTCGATCTATGTAGAAGACTAATTTTTCTTATCATCTCTTTTTTTATTTTTGAAACTATCGTTTTTCATACCCGGCGTATAACTCGCACTGGTTAATTTCAATCTTATTTTTTGTGTTAAAAGTGCGCGTTATATTATGCTGGATTTTACGGCAGTTGCTTATAAATTGTTATTATTTCATTATGTTTATTTCCTCATGCTATTATTTTTTCAATTCAAATAAATCAAAGTATGTACTGCGCATGCAATCACTCTTCTAATAGTATCACCAAAGAAATTTCACCAATCATTTTAATTTTTCCTAAATACGTTCTAATAAGTGAATGGCGAATTATCTTGAATAAATATTAAAAAAAAGGTTTTGAAGAAAAAATCTTATTTGATAATAATTTGATTTTTCAGAGACCATACGATTCATTATTCTCCTCTCTCCCGTAGCTTTGACCATATACTATGCTTTAAGGGTTGTAATAAAAAAATAGCAACGAAATATGAAATTAGACGATAATTTATTAGTTTTATTATTAGAATTTCTGATAGCTAATGTAATTATGTTTTTAAAATCTCATTCGAGAAAGAAAAAAAAAGCACTCAGAGAGAAGACACTAATCCAAACAAATTCACCATATATAAGGAAATTTATTTACACAGTGAATAGAAACATCAATAACAATTCAAATTAAGATAAGTATTTTATAAAAACTGTGTTCGAAATTTGTCCTAAATCTCCTTGAAATGTGCTAGTGTATCCAAGCCAAAGGTTCAAAATATTTGTTATTCTCTTCTTCGCTACATTATATTTTATAAAAAACAATTCTTAATGATAATATTACTACGCAGCTTTCAAAATTTGTTAGTAAAAATATGTAGATATCCTGATCAAAAAGAAAGTTTCTCTACGATGCAGTTCCAAGAATTCACCTGTTCCGAATAGTTTCTGAAAATCATTGAAGCTTTCCAGAGGCAGCTAAAACAATTGATAAATATTTAATATCTTCTATTAGATAAATGTCTAAGCGAGTCCAGAAGGGTTGAAGGCTATTGATGTTTTAAAGGTGCAAAAGAATTGAAGCGTATAGATAAATATTGTAGAATATTGCTGAGTGAAAAAAAAGCGATGATTTTTTTACTGAGGACCCAGCTTAACTGTTAAGTTCAACGCCAAAAAATTTATCTAAGGAAAAAAATGAAAAATCAAAATGATAATCTGTTGAAAAGTCCCACAACTCAAAAAATTATATTAAACATCTGAAAAATTGTCCTATTTGAGTAATTTTTGCTTCCGACGATAAATAATTGATTTAGTAATTTTTGAGAACATACATTTTGTTTTAAAAATTTTTGGCTATAGTTCTCATTTTTTTATTTTTTGAAATGGTGTGTGAAAAAAAAAATATTTCAAGAAATGATACAATGTAACAATAATGATACACAAAAAGTTTGCTAATATTAAGTTTTTCCATCAATTGATTAGTTTTATTTTTTCTAAGAATTATGTTATAAAATATGGTTAATTCTTTTACTCCTTTTGTAAATATTGCTTATTGTATATGACATTTTTTTAAATGTTTGCAATTAATTTACCGTAAAATCCGGCTTATAACGCGCACCTATACTTACAAGCTGCAAGTTTTAATTTTAAAATATATTTGCCGTATTACACACACGCCCTTTTTTTACGAAGAAACCTGAAACATACGTGCGCAATACTTGTATGTTTTGAAGTCATTTATTCTACTATCCCAAGCTTTTGAAAAAATAGCACTTCTAGAATTACCCCCGTTCAAGTTCATAAGGAATATCATTCCATTTAAATAAACATTTTTTCGATATATGTAGAAGTCTAATTTTTTTTATTACCGTTCTTTTTTTTTTGTTTTTAAAACTTTTATTTTCTTATTCGAATCTCAATGCACACCTCTAAATTTCGATCTACCTTTTTGTGTTAAAAGTGCGCGTCTTATGCCAGATTTTACGGTAATATAAAATTCTCCTCAATGTTTCCTTTTTCAAACTAAGTTCTTGGAATTAAGTTTCTGAAAATTCAACATTGGCAGCAAATTAGTTAGGATAATGGCAAATTCAATATTTTTGGCCTTGACGGGTGTGTAATATTTTGAAGAAGAAAAAATGAGGAATCTCCTAGAAATTAGTTGAAACGGTGAAGCATGGAGGTGGAAGCGTTCTTCTGTGTGGGTGTAAATCAGCTTCAGAATTGGGTAATTTAATATTTTTTTATGGGAATCATCAGATTTATATTTAAATATTTTGAAGAGAAATTTGAAATTATCTGCCTAAAATTTGGGTATTAAAAAATTAAGTTATATCAACTTAATTTTTTAACAAGATAATGACTCCAAGTGCACTGCTTTCAACAAATGCCTCTAGTGTCTCTATAACTGTCTCTGCAGATTCTGAAAACACTTCCTAAATCCCCTGATTTAGCCTAGTAGAGCATAAATCGTGAGAAATTTGAGTCTTAAGTAAGAAAGAATTACATATAAGAACTGCAAATGAAGTAAAAAAAAATAATGTAAAACAATAAAAACAGAATTAGTAAGGTAACAGTGAAGTAAAGTAAA
>BMAV01006106.1:191003-211902 GCA_019973955.1 Trichonephila inaurata madagascariensis | reverse complement strand
CTGCCATGGTCCGATACCTTAACCACTGGGCTACCGCAGCCCTATGCTATTATAGAAGTGAATCAATTACATAAATGCTTCATACAGTCATATAATTTCCTTTTTAATTTTAAAATAATATTTGTCTCTAAAAATGTATTTACATGAAATAAAAATATGATGTATTAAATGCTTATATTTTCAAAAAATTGTCTACTATTGGTTTTTAATTTAGTTCAATATCTTTCAAAAAATTCGAATAAGAATGTAAATTAAATTCTCTTTGAGCATTAATATTTCCATGCACCATCAATGCTATTGTTTTTTATTATGTTAAGTAAAAATTTAAATTTCGATAAGCAAGTATTTGGGAATGAAATAAAAGAATGCAAAAATTTAGTACCTCTGTATCATGAATGAGAAAATATTCAATTTTTTAAAAGTAAGGCATATTAACCGTGTTGAAAAAATATAGTAATTTCAATGGAAATTTTTATTTTTGATTCGATATCAGAAATATATATATATACAAATGATACTCGACATAATATTCCTAATATTCGACAAAAATTAAAATAATAGAATTTTTTGAAATGATATTTCTTACTTTTTTAGGATATTGTTTTTCAGGAAACTTCTTATTTAATTGTTTAGCATTGTATAACAATAACATATCTCTGACAGCACTCTTGCATTCAATTAATATATATATACATGCAACTGAAAAACGACATTTTTCTGGACTTTTTAAATGGGAGTCTGGGTGTTCCGTTTTTTTGTTTTCAAGGGCTATGGAGGACTGTTATGTTTCATGATAATTATAATTATGTTTCATGATTTCGCGAGATATCTTTCTGTGAAATGGGAATTTTTTTTTAAATACTACAAAGGTGATATGTGAATGTGACATGATAGGTTTTTGTGTACCCTCATTATCTGAAAAACTTATTCACCAAGAAATAATTGAGGGATCGTAGCGAAACTTGGCATGAAGGTACATGCCGTGCAGATATGCAAATGATTATAAATACAGCATGATTGTGCCTTTCCCTAATGCCACTAGAAGGGGTTGAACGTTTTTCTTGGAGTATAAAACTGGTGAGCAGAGCTTGTTTGAGTGTACTTAATCTTTTGCAAAGGAAGAGCTGAGGTAGACATGCCGTTACGCCACCGAAGACAATACGAGCAACAGTGAGAGTAATAAAGGGGAAGAATCATCGCGATGATGGAAGCTAGATGGTCAACTCGGGGAATAGCTCGTCAAATAGGCCGTTCTGATTTGACTGTGAGGAGGTGTTGGGACCGGTGGAAAGAAGATACGTCATTTACATGTCGACCAGGCTCAGGACGCTCTCGACAGACCAGTCGTCCGGAGGTCCGTCACATCATACGACACGTATACGTAGAGCCAACTGCCTCATTGGCCACTGTTCACACACAGACAGCAACTTCACTACGGGCTCCTGTGTCTTCCTGAACCAACGCAAGGTACCTGGCTGAAGGATATCTGGTAATGCGGTGCGCATTATGTGTGCTACCAATGACACCCCTCCCCTCCCAACACCTTCAATTGGTGTTGGAATGCAACGGAAGGGAACCGGGTTGTCTTCAGCAACGAATCTAGATTCAATTTGAGCATTGATAACAATCGTGTTCGTGTGTGGAGGTCCCGTGGTGAAGACCTCAATCCTGCCTTCACTTTACAGCAACACATCGCTCCCACTGGTGGTGTGATGGTATAGGGTGCCATTGCTTACGATACACGGTCACTTCTAATATTGATCCATGGCACACTGATAGCCCAGAAGTACATCCATGACATCTTTCAGCTACATGTGTTGCCACTCATGGTAGGGCTTCCAAGAGCCCTTTTTCAACAAGACAATGCTCGATCATGCACTGCAAAGATGACACAAGACTGCTTCCACCACATTACCACTCTTTCCTCGCCTGCTCGGTCCCCAGATTTGTCACTAATCAAACATATCTGAGATCATTTGGAATGACAGGTTGGACAGTCTTTCTCTATCGAACTAGATGTGCTTTTACAGCAACTGTGGAACGAGATGTCTAAGGACATCATACGGAACTTGTATGTCTCAATAGCCGCTAGTATCGTATTGTGAATTCCCGCTAGAGGGGGTAAAACTGAGACTTCCGTTCATTTGTACTTTTTTCTGCAATAAATAGTCCTTTTTCTTTGATTTTATAATCAGTTACTTACACTAAGTAGTACTTACATGTGTAAAATTTCGTTTAATTTCGACAACTTTTTCTCGGTGTGCAAATTTTTATGGTAATGAGTGCAATATAAAATTGCTTCAAAACTATTCGTTCAAAAAGTAATGAGAACGATTACAAAGTACCATCTACATACCATTGAGTTTTTAAGGTTTGTTCACTGGATTATAAGGTGCTGCGCTGTAATACCACAGCCAGTTTAATGACTGGAGTTTAGGAAAATTATATCCGGTTGGTGACGCTGGTTCGACTAGCTATAACTTACATTTTCAAATATAATTTTATACAAAGACCAAAGCAGGATTCATCATTGAGAGGTGTGCGATGCTTGTCTCCTGGCGAACAGGATCTCTCTCTTCATCGGTCTAATATTTCATTTTTATTTCCGATGGGGTGGAGTAGAGAGGTTAAAGGAAGATGCCGTCGAGGTGAGGGAAAATTTGCTTTAAATGCCTTGTAATATTAAAAAATATCTTAGGCGGTAAGGAAATAGTAGTCAGTTTTCGTATAAAGTGATATTTTGGAGTAGTTTGGTGATGTCACGTTTTCGAGCTATATAGTTTTGTATTCATTCCTGCATTAATACATCGTCATTTGAATGCTTCTTTTAAACAATTCGTAGCTCACAACAGTTATTGATGCTTATCCATTTTCCCAAATACGTCAGTGATATTCAAATAGAGATTTATTGTTGCATATAACCTGTCAGATGGTAATATAATAGATTTTCCATATTACTCTATCGAGTTATTATTATTATTATTATTCTTTTGGAAAAAGGGATATTTATTCTTAACTATTAATGTAAAACCTTTATTTCCACTCTTTTTGTTATATTTAATTATTATGTATGACTATATTAAACCAAGTATTGGTTCTCGATATAATTATTCTAAAATACGCATGTATAAATGTTTTAAGACTTAATCATTCATTGAAAGTTTCAACTGAAGAGTAACAGATATTGTCCTTTTATTTCTGGAGAGGATTGATTCAACTGTAAGATATGAAATAAAACGCTCTTAATACGATCAGACACATAAATCCTTTAATAGACAATTTCCTTTATTCTAAGTAAATTTTTCCATAACAATAAATAAAAATTTCCTCTTTAATCTGTTAAATGTACTTTATGTTATGAAGAAGCAATAATAAATCTAGTATAAATAATTTAATAATCCAACAAATATGAATATAGTTAAATACTCTGGTGTACAATGCCTTAAAGTGTTGAACAAATATCCCTATAGTTTAAAAACCACAAGTTTTTGAATGCTGTTTTGATATGGTGTTGCCAGAACATTGCAAACTACACCCAATATTTAAAACTAAATATAGAAGGCGTATTCTTGATGGAGCTCGTACTCGTAGATCTCGAATACACCACATAGAGAGATCGCAACATTTTTTAAAACGTAGTATGCAATAAATTCACTGAGAAATCCAGTGCATTTGTCAACGCTTAGGACATGTGTGTTTGTTATAATATCCAATATCATTAAGATACGTTTTCTCATTCCTTTTTCGTTGTGAGAATGGAAGATTTCTTGTTTGTTGAAGATTGACAGTGGCGTAACGTACACCCCCGCATTGCAGAGTGGGGTGGTGGCAGGGATTCTTTGGGGCCCTCCCAAAGCCTGACTGACACCAAGTAAGTATTCGGGCTTGGGGCACAAAACATGACTTCGCAAGGGATCCCTAATGTTCTTCGTTATACCACTTAAGACTGGTATTGATTAGCCAGAAGACTATAAATCACGTCCCAAATTTTTAAAAAGAAGGAATATTATAGCCATAATATGAAGGCCATTTGAATATTGTGGCATCAAAGAAATATTATGGACATTATGACATTTATGGACATTTCTTGATATTTAGACATACTTATATAGATATCACTTCCATGGTGATGTGTCACATTGTTATCCATATAACGGAATGCATCACGGAAACACGTATCAAAAAATACTAACACGTAGCAGCAGAGATTTATTAATGCATCAATCCATGTTCGTAGCTCCAGATGGGGTAGAATGTGGAGGCTTGGGACTATTCAGAATTAGCATACTAATATACTATCACTGGTAATTGGTACACAGATCGGTGCCTTTTATGATAATTTTGCGGTTGTATAAGCACTACAATTTTCATGTAATATCAGTTTATGTCTACATGCAGAGAAAATATTTTATGGAAATAGAGTATTGCCCAATTGCTATTAGTCCAAATTCGATGTTGTTGGCCCCATTGTAAATGGGTGATACGTTGCTTTTTTGTCAATTGGACACACATGATATATAAATATGCTTGTATCCAGAATCCGAAAATAAATTTACGTAGTACCATTTGTGGTATTATGAAGTTTTTTGCCACCTGACCAGCTGTGGTTTTCTGTTTGACGATATTCCTGTAATCCGCAGATGTATTTTTGCTGGAATGACCAAGATCACTGTTCCAGTCACCCATTGCCCTTGTTGGAACATACACCTTGGTGGGAAAGAATACCGGATAATTTTAAATTCCATAAAAGCCTTAATTTTCTCTGTTGCTCTTCTAATTTTCCCATAATCCTTCCGCATGTAAAAATGTCTAAATAACATTTTTTTTTTATTCATAGAAAAATATTTTGGTTTTAATTGTGAGTTGTTTCCTATTCATGAATTGTAAATTTTTTCGAATTTAGTTTTATTCATTTATCTAAAATTAAGAGTTAGGTTTTATTTCTAAATAGAATTTTGGAGTATTAATCTATTCAAGAGTATTTAAAAAGGTGGTGATAATTTTTTCTTATCCATGAACGTAAATCAAAGTTTTGAACAAAAAAATGTAAAAATGTAACGTACTCCGTTTGATAATAAATAATGTTTCTTCTTAAAAACCAAAAAAAAAAAAAAGTAAGAAAAACGCTGTTATTTGAGGAATCTTTATTCAATTTACTATCATATTACAAAATATTGGGTAAAGAATCGTAGGTTTCAAAATAAAAATCCCTTTGAAAATATTTTTTTTAACCTTTTGGAGTATTAAGATATCAATGCCCTGAAGTTCATGATATTAGGAACAAAAGTTTTATAAAAAAATATATATATTTTTTACCTATTCTTTTATTATGTAAAAAAAAGAAGCTATAACCTCTTTTAGATATGGTCTGTCTTGATGATGTACCATTAATATGAAGGGAGAAAATAAAAGTTATTTTTAAGCAAGTAAATAATTTTTAAGGAAGATTCAATTTTAATATTGTTAGAAGAAGAGTCGTTTTCTTTTTTAAAAAAACCTTCTATGCATTAGCCTTTGTTCTTCAAATATCTAGTAAAAACACAAGCATTCTTTGTTTTATTATTTATGTAATTGTTGTTCACCTACTATTTATATGTTGTTATGTGTGTTGTTGATAGTACTAAATATTTGTACTTTGTGAGACGAAAAGTTTTTCGTTGCCCTTATATTTGCTTGGTAAAAAAATTAAAATGCAAGTCTCATGAGACAAGTTTTCTATTTTTTCTTCAAAAAGAATATTTCGCACTTCTACTCAAATTATTGACATTCAGGTATTTCTTTTTTGCCTAAAATCAACTGTTATATATTTTATTTCAAATATTAACTTTATAATAAAGAAAGTAAGTAACTATTAAAGTAATTACAACTCTTATATAAAATTTTTTTCTTCAAACCTAAACCGTTAATTAACGTTTTTCTTTAAATCTTTTTCATGAAAGGAAAAGAGATGATATGTGACTTTTTTTTCATTTATATTCAAATAATAATAGAATTTCTAAGTATTTTAATGTTTCTATGCTACGAAAAACAAAAATAAATATATCATGGGTCTAATTCCTTGTTAAATTATTCATTAGATAAGAAAAATAAATCCTTCCGTAACTCCATTCCTTGTAAGGAGATTATTATTTGACTTTCCTTTTTCATTCCTCGATTTTTTCAATGTTATTTTAAATATTTCTCTTGAATAATAAATTTTGTATTTTTATGCATAAGAATCATATGCTTACGAAGTTCTTTTGTTTGATTTCTATTTGATGCAGATGCAGAAGAGAGATTAAAAATTAATATCTTCAACGATGGAAAAGAATATTCTGTTGTTTATATATTTAATTCGGACATATTAAGTTTTTAGAGATTACAGTAAGGGGCTTAGGTATAAGATTTTATTTTAGGGCAAAAAGTACGCTCTGTAGCTTAGGACGTATTTTAAAATCACATATTTATGGAAATATAATATTATATAAATGTGTTTTTTTTTTTTTTAAAAAAAGGATGTTAGAACTATATCATATATTGTGAAGTATTTTAAAGCATCATTATTTAGTAACTTTAAAAAATAAATGCATTGAAGTTATTTTCATATTCTACTAGAAATTAATTTAAGTATAGAAAATTGCAGTATATGGTAAGTAAGTAATTGAATTATAAATACACAAAAATAATAATCATTTATCTTTTTAAATTTGAAAATAAGATTAAAAAATAAGAAAAGAACTATCGTATTTCTGTACAAAAATGCAGTGACACAGCACGTGTCGATACAAAAAAAAAGAAGTTAAGAATGAAATACTTATCTATTTTCAATCATTCTCATTACTTGGCAATAGTGTTAAATTATGAATCTTACATAGTAGCAGAATGACTATGAGATGCCCAATAATCTACCAGAAAATATTACAAATGCAGCAGAAATATTACAAATGCATTTAATGGGTGACATTATTATACAATTTGTTATGCAAATTTTGGACTTAGTTTATTTTTCTACCGAAATGGTATTCAAGAAAAAAAAGATGGTTGGTAGGTGAAGAAGAAATTCTCTTTTAATAATGGGTGACGTAGTTGGTTTGTCAAAGGCTTTGTACGCCTATGGATACGTGTTCAAACCCGTCCCAAGTCAGTAGATTTTCATGATGCAGAAAATCGACAAAGGCCATGTCGCATGCTTATGCGGCATGTAAAAGTTCTCTCGAGTTCCTATTTGGCTTGGGTGCAGAATTAAAATCCTAAGTACGGTTTTGCATCGTCTTAGCTCAGGGGTGGTACTCCCTCTGGGTTTGAAACTGGGCGTCAAAATTACCTGCGGTGATTGGTATCCGCCTTTATGGTGCCACACTAAAAAGAGATACCTGCTTGCGGGAAATGTACTAGGTCTATAATGGTAAAACACCAATCCGCAGCTCATTACAAATAAAAAAAATAATGTTAAGTGAATAGGAGTGATCTTTTGCAATAAATATGGTTGCCAAATGTCGCCAAAGCGACACATATGGTGACCGAAATAGGTGTCCTTACAAAATCTAGATCATTCGATAGATTATTTGATGAGATCATTTTTGAGGCTACTAGAACATTTTCCCCAACTTATATACTCAGGGTTATGGTCGCAAACTCGTGACCCGAGTGCAGTGGTTTCGAATCCTGGCACCACTAAAGACCCGCCATGTATAAATCTGTCAAGTCTCAACTCCCTTCATTGACGTAATTTGGTAATTCAGAAAGAAGAATAACAGCTGAGAAGTCGTCTTTGCATGACCGAGGCTCAACATTACTAACCTCGTTGCCATTAACCCTCGTCTTTCTTTATTGTGTGAAATTAATATAATTGTTATTCTCATTCACTCATCTAACCTATATAAGGATAATGCTGGATGCAACAAGAAAGTCAAACATTTTATAGCTGCTCTGCTTTTTATTCGTTTCATGCGAATTGATGATTTCTGAATTGAAATGTTTTGCTCAATGTTTGTGTAGTTTTCTTAATCTGTGTTATTGTAGATTAATAATTGTATTATATACTTGTTTCCAGTTCGAAGATAATCCACTGTAATTACTAGAAGGATGTATAAGAAATTACGATTTAATCCGAAAGAACCTGCCAAGTAATGGGCTCAAATCATGTGACGTCATTAGTCACATGATAATGATAATCAAACGCTTCTAGCCAATTAGTTAAAAAAAACACTTGTAATGTCATAATCTCACAATAAAAGCAGTCATATGTTTCCAGCTAATCAGTTCATGTGCTTCGTTGTTGCCAATTTTTGATTTTTTCGAAAATTTTTCTTAAAAGTACCAATTTGTCAACAACAATAACACACAAAGGTAGACAAAATGCACTTTTTTAAAAATATGTGCAAAACATAAGATTTTTTTTTGAAAAAACTTTAAAATCTTGCGAAGAAAATTTTTTTTATAACATTTGAACATAATTACTCAATTTTAAAATTTGGAATTTTAATGTTGACATTTGCCATTTTACAAATTGAACAACAAGTACAATTAGTTAGATGTCTGTTTTGAATTCAATGGAGAACACATGTGTGCATTTTTATCATGTGATCGTCATGAATTAAGCTCATTGCTTGCACTCTTTTTATATTATAAAGATAATCAAACACGTAACAATATTATAACATTATTTATTTGCTTTTCATCGTAAAACACAATAGAATGGTTTAATGTCGAATAGAATAGAATCTGATAAAAATAAATAATCTGATGTAAATACTAAATAATTTGACTTAATTTAAAAATGGTATCGCATACTGCATTTCTATATTTGACTGACAAAATTCTTTGATTTAAAAATAACTTAATAAAAATTTTATGTATATTGATCCTAATTTTATTCTAATTATTTAAATGAGATTCTTAAAAAGATAACTTTTCGCAGAGTAAATTGAAAATAATTAAATATTTTTTAAATGTTGTATAAGAAAATTTAATTATGGATTGCTTTTAACGTTTCTTTAAAATTTTTGTAGTATTTTTGAAGTATAACTAAGATAAAAATAAACATGCTTTGATTACTCTTTGTAGAAATTACATTTTTACCTTTAATTTAAATAATAAGGGTAATTTTTTACTTTTATTCGAGATTAAATTAAGATATAAATAGATTAAAAATAACTTGCAAAGAGAATTTTTTTAAATACCAAGAATAGAAGAGTATGCTCTTTCGTATGTATTTTTGAATCACTCTAATCTAATTTCAATTTTTTTCTGTAATTAATAAACATAATGCCTTAAAGATTTAATGATAGATATGCATGACTTAAATTGAATAATTTTTTTTTAATTTAGTGTTTCACAAAGTAGAATCGAAATAAAAAATGAACTATTTAGTATAAACTGAAGCAGTAACTTTATAATGTAATGAATGAAATTAATTAAAGCTACTTTAAGAATTAATTATGTTTTGAAAATTTAAGACCATTAAAAGTAAGGAACGAGATACACATCAAATACCGAAAAAAAAAAAGAAGAAAAAGCAAAGAAAAAAAAAAGAACTATCAATTAGTTTAATTATTTTTTAGTGAAAAATTTACATTTAAAATTTTTTTACTTGCTTTTTTATTGTCCCTCATTTAGTCTGTCTCAAATTTTCCCGAAAGCGACATGAATGTTTTTATATTAGATGCGTTAAGTACCCAAAGTCTTGATAATAAGATCAATAATAAATATTGAAACGTATATAACAGAAATAACTTATAAATAAATGTAAGGCATAATATTTACAAGCATCTTGAGCTGCCTTCTTTTGAAGCTTTTCTAAAATAAGAACATTCTATTTTTAAAGTCTATTCTCTCACAGATAAAAAGTTATTGAGAAAAAAATAGCGCTTTTGACATTAAGGCTTGACAGTTTGCATATGAATATTTAATGTTGTAAATTAGCATGAAGTCTCCGAGTCATAACAGATTTGTCAAAATATTGCCCCAAGGAAAGGGAATTTTAGATCTTGGAGGTAAAAGTAATTTCTCAAGTGGCTTTTATTTGTCTTTGTTCTAAGTGAATGCTTGATATTATTTGAGAATTCTTCTGAAGATATACATATTTTTATGAATTTTATCTTGCACTTTGGAACATAAAACCGTTGTGTGTTGAGAGAGAGAGAATGGCTTAAAAACACAATACATATATATTATAATAAATGTAGTGTTTCTGAATATTGAAAAAATGAGTTTTTTTCAAGTGCGCAAGCTGATTCGTCACTAAACAGAATTTATACAGTAGAACGTCGTTTATCCCAACATTAATTATCCGGAGCGTCAAGTATCCGAACCAGTTTTTTCAGAAACCTTGCAGGGAAAAAACGAAGGTGTACAATGGAACAAAGAAAAATAAGTGATTATCTTCCACAATAAAGGTAAAAATGCGACACTTTGCACCTATTTTGCTTTTGCTTCAAGCACGTTTCTCACGTGTGATGATTTTCAATATTCGTATAGTGTCCGGTTTCATATACTGCATGGATCGCATTCGGATTTCGGTTATCCGAACAATCGCGTATCCGAAAGGTGTCCGGTCCCAATTGATTCGAATAAACAACATTCTACTGTGATGCCTTTTAACTGAATGATTCGACAGTATTTACGATTATGACATGAGCGTTTTAGAGTAACATAAAATGCACTGAATTCCCAATGCTACCATATAAGGGTATGGTGAATGAGTACACCTTTTTTAACGTTGAAATATAAAAATACACGAAAGCTATTGGCGAATGACCTTGTAATTTTAAACCAAATTCATCTGACGTGGACGATACCTGAGCTGAAATCCCCTCTCCAAACCACACTATGTCAACGGAGGTACTGAGGCAAGTTAGATTTAACGTGCATCATCCCCTTTTCACAGTGGTTTTCAGTGGCACTAGGTCACGAATTTGTGACCCGTTGGCCCTGAAATTCTGACCTTAACCACAAAATTACCTCGATCACAAAGGGCATAGTGCGAAGCCCATGAAAACCTTTTGAGTAAGTAGTGAATGCTTGTGAGATGCTAAAGATTATCATTTAGATGTTAAGATATTTGACATACAGTTTTCATCAATGGAAGTAAGTTCCTGTAAATTTATAAATTACTGTTTTAGGAACTTACTTTTTGCCAAATTTTCTCCGGTTTCTAGGGATAGAATTTCTTTTCACGAAAAAAATTTAGTTACAAACTAATTTTAGAATATCCATCTTGTTGAATAAATGTTTTCCACAGAATTTTCCCAATTTATTTGGTTCAAACTTTCAATTCTGACATAATATTTCTCTGGTGATGAGCAAGCCATTTATATCGTAAATACAGAATATTATTATTGCTATACATCAACGTAAGTATTAAAAGTTATCGAGATTAGGACGGTTTCCTAAAGAGGAAAAACAATTTGAAACATTGTTATGATCTTAATTTTTTTTATTTAATGGGGCAAGAAGATAAACAAAAGGGATAATTAATTGTTTTAGCAGAAATATTTTATCACAAAATATAATAATAAAACTTTGGTTAGGATGTTCCAAAATTACGGAAAATTTCTTTATTTATCTTTAATAGTCCCTTGTACAATGGAGAATAATTATCTACTTATTTGGGCCATACGTGACAGAAATCTCAACTGTTCTGTTGTTAGATACTTTGTTTCAGTGTTTAGTCTAATTAGTGGAGTGTTTTGGAGAGTAGAATTATTATCCAAATGTTTATAAAAGGATTTTAAAGACGTACAATTAAACAGTTAGTCAACGGAAAAAGCAACTATTTTTATGTCTTTAGATGACTATATAAATCCTTGCAAATTATGATAGATATAATTTCAACTCAGCTTTTTAATTTTAGTTAATTTTAAAAAAATTTTTTAAGCTACATTAAAAAGAAATTGTTTATAAATTACTGAAAGCGTATTCGTATGTTTTAAAAAATACTTGCTACTCAGCACATAAAGGAGAATGTAAAATTGTAATTCCTTTGATACATAACTCATATAAAGGAAGTTTTATAACATTGATTACTCTAACAATTTAAAATTAAAGTGTACTGGGGCGGGATACCCCCTGTGTCTACCTAACGACTGACTAAGACCCATCGTACAAATTATACAACTTTTTATACCCATTGCTCAAATTGTAAAACTGTAATTTATATGTAATTTTTAACTAATCTCTTCCTTAAAAATTTCTGACTTTCTTGCACTTTCTTCATTTGTTCTTTATTTTTTTTTGCAAAATTCGATCTTGGCATTCTTTTTCAGTTAAATTGAAATTTTTCCGATCCATTTTTAACAACTATATACCTTATGTATAAATAAATTTATTAAAGCATCACGAAAAATGTTTTTTATATACAGAGAGAGACTGTTACTATTATTGATGCAAAGAACAAAAATATTTTATCCACAGATTTGATGTAGCCGTAGTAACCAAGCAGTCATGTACACAAGCTTGTAGCCTGTATGTGTTTGGTCGATTCACTCACTCACTCACTCACCCGAAGTCCAAAGTTCTCGTAACCTACCCCAATAAGCCACCAAACATACTCTTTTGATTCTGTAGATTTTCTGAATAAAAAAAAACAACAAGCAAAAAATAAATTATGAATAAATAATTAGCATTAATTAGTAAAAGAAGTTATTAATAATAAATAATTAATTAATTTTTACGTATTCTATACATAGGATTATTATCAATCGAAAAAAAAGTCAAGAGCTGTGGAGGAAATCCACTTCTGTGGACCCCCACTCGCTTGCATGCACCACTGACTCAAAAATATTTTAATAAAAAAAAATTGGATTTTTTAAATAGTATAAAATATTATGTATATAATATATTTAATAGTATATAATATCTTCAAGTTTCATGTGAAACATATTTTCATTAATGCATATAAAGTCACATAAGATCTAAAAATCTATTCATTTAAAAAAGCAAAAATCGGAGGGATGAGATTTATAATTTTAATTAAAGCACATACCTATAAATAGTACTTTATTGACTGAACACATTTTTCCTTCGTATTTTTCGGAAATTTGATTTGATTGATAAAATTTTTTTCTTACAGATTAGACGGTAGGTGACTTCTGATTATCTACAATTATGTTTGAAATATTTTGAATAAAATTCCAGAAGCAATATAAATAAATAAAAGAACATAAATTTGTGAAATCAATACACTTTTATAAAAAGCAGAACTGTGAATTCGAAGTTAAGAACATTGATGATTTTTTTTTTAGATTTATATTCATTGAAATAAAGTGCTAGAAGGGAGTTGAGAGTTCTTTTCTATCAAAAATAGCGACACCCTTTAAGTAAGACGCAAAAGGAAGTAAAAGCCTGGTTGACTCTTCACAAAATAACGCTCGGGGGAAAGTAACCATAAGATTAAATTGATGCGGATGTCGATATGTGTACGTCCTATTTTCTCTCACATCTAAATATATTTATTTTCAACAAGACCTGAAATTGAATTTTTGCTCTTACCTCTAAGTCTTGTTGAGAGAAAATGTGAAAAAAAGGAGATTTTTTTTGTTTTGTTCGTTTTATTTTTGTTATTTGGAAATAAAATGGGTGACTTTCAAGGACTTGATTCAATTTGTAAATGCTAGCTGAATCCCAGAACCCTGAGATTCACTTCAATCATTCATTTTCGAAAGAAAGAAATGCTCGAAATGATTTCGAGTTGCAGAGTGAGAAATTGGAAGAAAATGACAAATATTTCCTATTCGAATTTTGTTGTATTCAATATCTTGAAATTCGAAGTGACATTGCTTCTCAAAAATCAAGAGAGTAATAATACATCTGACCTTTTTTCTCTTATCTCTAGAATTGAAAATTGAATTTTATCTGCAGCCTTATAACGGATATTAGACATGGCAGAACTTCGTTAAACATACATATGTAAAGTCGTTTAAATTAAATATATGGTTTGAACTTTTTTCAGTCAACAGTTACCAGTTTTACGTGTATGAGTCGCATTAACATATAAAATTTTCGTATATTTTAAAATATTAATAATCACCAAAAATAATTGATGAAAAATTAATAT
Organism: Trichonephila inaurata madagascariensis; assembly: GCA_019973955.1. Lineage (NCBI taxonomy): Eukaryota > Metazoa > Arthropoda > Arachnida > Araneae > Nephilidae > Trichonephila > Trichonephila inaurata. The sequence continues at coordinate 197,867 of BMAV01006106.1, read as the reverse complement.
GGAAATAAATTCTTGTAAGCTATTCGAAACATTTCTGGAATATTTTCAGCTATTTAGTATTATATTTAGCATCCTACACTTATGATGTTAGATTAAAATATTAGCTACACAATTAAGCAATTAATCGTTTTTCTCTTTATTTCTTCATTTAAATTTATCTTGTACCGATGTTTTATTTTTTACTTTTCTATGATTTTATAAAGTAAAATTTGTTTTTTTTAGAAAATTTATTCATAAAAGCTCTTAACAGCTTAAAAGATTTTTAAACAAACTTTCACGAAAAGCAGTTCATGTATATATATATGAATAATGAATTATGATCAGAAAATATAAAATGTTGCTTTAAAGGATCGTAATTACTTTTCATACTTTAATCGTAATTAATTACGATTAAATTATGATCGTAATTACTTTATTAAGAATCATTCACTTTAGTTAAATCGTCAAAATTACCTTGATTTGTTATGAATTAGATATTTTATAAATATAAATAAAAATTTATTAGTAATGGACTAGTACCGTTGCATTAAAAATAGATAGTAGCTAAAATATTAATGTCATAAAATGACCTGAAAACAACGAGATAAATAACTTTATATAACCTTTAAAACTGATAAACATCAGTCGCATTTATTTTTTAGAACAATGACATTTTTTCCCCATTGAAACGAAAAAAAAAAAAAAAATACTCATTTGTTTAATTTTAATTGAAAATCAAATTTGAACAGTTATTTAAAATATTTTTCTTCTGTTAACTCCATTTTTCTATTATGTTATTCATATGTTGTTTTGTACGTTCAATTCTATTGTTATTCTTCTATTAATGCTCTTAAAATTAGCTCAAGTAGCAGCCCTTTTCTTTTCCATTTACTTCAATGTTTCATGCGAGCTGTAAATGAAGGAAAAAAAATAAGGGATTATCCTTAATTTATACATCGAATCTTAGTAATTAAGAAAAAAAACTACTAAAATATTTATTATTTCAGTATTTGTAGAAATAAATATCCTAATTTAAGAGAGCAATGATTTGATATCGCTTAGATTTTTTTAGTTGTTAAATTTTTCATGTACTGAAATAGAACAATACATTTCCTTTAATTCATATTTAGTTTTAATTGATGTTTATGTATTATATCAAGAATGCATGTATTTTAAATATGAATAACATAACTAAAGGATGTAACATTAATTACTGTGTTGAATTTATAAATACAGCCCCTAACTATTAATTATTTTATAATTTTTGTAGCATTTTTTTGTTCAAAATGAAAAAGGAGAATATTCTTTTTCCCAATTTTTTTTAACAATCTGTAAAGGATGCATTATACTTGAATTTGTATTAAGGCCTATTTGCTTTATAGAACCTTATAAGTAAACGATAAAAAAATTTACTAAAAAATGCAATTAAAAAGCAAGAATTTTTTTTAATGAAAATGTATTGATGAAATTGCGTTTAAATAATTTATAATAATTTTGCTTAGGTATAAGATAAATTCTCAAATTTCAAAGTTTTATTACTTAACTTACGTTCCTAAGATTATTTCGTTCTGTAACTGTTTGGATTTATTATTTTAGAATCTAGATAATAATGTGGTTTTAAACAATTTTTTTAATAAAAGGAATTTAATTTAATAAATATTTATATTAATCTTAGATAATACAATGAAGTTGGAATTGAGGTGGATGGTATTTACTTTTCAATCATGGTGAAAGTGAATTTATCTAAAATTAAAAAAAAAAAAAATGTTACAAACATTTAAAATTATTAGCAACTTTAAAGTGTGGATTCACTGTGCAAATATGCTTTCAATTTTAAATTGTTTTTCTCGAACATTTTCATAGAAAAATTTTTAAGTTCTGGTACTTGTGCTCAACATGATCATCTAATATTTTAACACATACTTCAATTCCAGGAACATTAAATTAAGCATATCTTATAGATGTTTCTATAAAAAATGTACAACTATTGTCGTTAATGCTACTGAAAATAAAGGAAAAAAAGCAACAAAAGGTATTTTTTAAGAAGTAAGTACAAATATATAGGTGAATTATATATCCTATTAACTATAATTTACTTACTATGACTGTTAATTGTTTTCTGAATAAAATAAATTTATACAAAATGGGAATATTAGTATTTAAATGATACTTCTGATTGGTTGTGTCCCAAATAATATCTCGAGTGGTATTTATTCTAATATAATTAAAGCACTTATCTTTCATTTCTAGATACTTTAAAATAATAAAATGCAATACGCATATATTAACTAACACATAAAATTATTTGTATTAGTAAGCACTTGAGTAAAAACAAGCAATGAAATAACTACATTAAGCTCATTAAAATGAATTCTAACAGTGTGTATCTATGGTTTCCATGTAAACACTTCGTTATTACATCCGAAGAATTGGAAGCAATTATATTGCTTAGTATCCCCAAATGTGAATATTAATTTACGTAATTACTGTTTTCGTAGATTTGAAAATAAGCTCTTTTATACATTTATAATCATCACGAATTAGGGCTACTGTAATTCATTATACATATTTTGGTTCAAAAATACTTTGCTAATGAGGTTTACTAATTTAATATTCGCAATTAGAATGCATTTGTTTGTTTCTTTAATTTTATTTGTCTTAAGGCACACAAATATTCAATTACCTGAAAATAAATTAATATTTCTTGCATTTCACAAGAAATCTGAAGAAACGCACACAGAGTCTTGATTAGATATGTTTGTGAATGAAAGGTTATAATAAACTAAAGAGTTCACCGTCAAATTGTGCAAGAAATTTTGTTATTTTTCCTAAATTGAGTTAGGAGTTTCCTCAGATTGTTAGGCACTGTTTGTTTCTCATATTGCTTAAAAACGTATTGAATTGTTTACAAGAATAGAATTCTTGTTTATAATGAGAAATCACAAAAGGTAGGAAAGACCCATTAGGTTTACCTTTGATGTGGAATTGATAGATTCTACTAGTTGAATTTCAATTGAAATATATTATTTTTTATGCCAGAAACACGCACTCGCGATAAGTAATGCGAAGATAATAAGCACATTCTACTAACGTGATTGTATTCTTGAAAGGTATGTGTAGTGCGTGAGATTAATTATTGTTGAAACAAAAGCTGTAGGTTTCGAGTTGCAATGTATTAACACATTGTGCTTTATATAACGTTATTTAATATTGATTGATTATTTCTGATATACATTGAACTAATGAGATTTTATTATAAAGAGATATACTTAAAAAGTGAATTTAAAATATTTTGTTAATTTCCGATTTTATTTGATAACTAGAAAAAGTATAATGAAATGGTTGTGTATTAAGTGAACAAAAAAAATTATATTTTATGAACCTGTAGTTATTTAGAGAAAATACTGTATCACTACATTTGAAGTTATTATTTCTTTGATAAAAAGCTCGCTTTTAACACTAATTTAAAAATATTTCTCTCATTTTTTTTAAAAAAAATAATGTACTTAATCACGTATTTGCAATACAAAGTATATTAACTAGATTAAAAGATTTTTTTTCTCTCGTAACAATAAACGTTAATTCAACTTATATCAACTATTTAGTGACGTCACTTCAATTTTCAATCACGATCTTTATCGCATCTACTTCTCATACAATAAGATTACGTTCAATAAGAATATTAACCATCCACATGTATAGTTAGTAACGTTGACTGTTGTGTATTAATGCTTGGGTTTAAATCTCGGAGAAGGTATGGATGTTTGTAAATGTATAGCGGGGGCACTCTGAATGTCATTCAAGCCGTAAGTCTTTTCGAGAGGTTGGTGGAAGGAGGTGAGGATTCTCCTGACTCCTTAGGGAATGTACCGTACTCTACACGGTGCTTAAGGCTGCGGATAACAAATAAAATAATCTGACTTCCTTTTTTTCTTTCTCTTATAAGATCATAAAAAAATTTCTAACTTTCATAATGTTGAAATTCTGAGTAATTTATTTTACAAAAAGAAACTTTGTATTTAAATGTAAAGAAAATTGAAACTAACCATAATACTAATCAAAACTTTTTCTTCTGATGCATCTACACAAAATGCATTGTAAAAACTAAAATATGAATTAGGAATTGAAATTTTATATTCAAAACTCTTTTACTGAAAACAAGAAAATATGATATGAGATAAAATTTGATTATTATTTAAAATTTGTACAAAATTGTGTGTACTCTTCCCTTAATGCAAAATAAGAACTAATAAAAAGGAACATAAAGGCGAAAAAGCTAGGGGAAATAGAATGAAGGACCATTCATGGTAATTACTTTTTACACAATTATCTTTTTCCTATTTAAATTTTCTGCAGCATTCTTTAAAAAATATCGACGTTATTTTTAATTTTCAATCTTTTGGTATGGATAATTGTAAATAACAATAATAAAAATGATTAGTTTCTGAATTTTTATCATTTCATCTCAATTTTGAAAAGATTGATTCAAAATGGGTTAAAGTATGGTAAACTAAATAAGAGTTATACTACTTGCAAGGGAAAAAAAATTAAAAAATAATGCAGGTTTTATTTTAAGAAATGGTCAGGTTATGAATTACTATTTTATTTTTTGAAAAATAATATTATTAATGTTTAAAATTCATGATTGTTTTTTCGTAAAAAAGAAAGTAACACAACATTTTTTTTTAAAAAAATAAAAAAAAATATTGAAATTGTCAAAATTTTTATGAAACATTCAAATGAACAAAATATAAATTAAAAATGCTTTGTTTTTTGATGTGGAAGAATATATGCACACACATAAATAATGTCTAAAATCTAGAACATTATTACAAAACAATTAAGTTAAAATTATTTATTCTAACTTTAAATAGATATAAATAATTCGCATAATATTCAAAAGGTAATTCAGTTGTTCACAAAAATAATGCTTAGTACTTTTTTAGTATTTATTTAATTTATTTTGCACAGTTGGCATGCAAAATCACCAAATTTCAATCAAATTGCGAATTTGTAGTATGAGATCAAAAGGAGGAGGCATCTGGCAACTGGATCCAGTACCATCCAATCTGAAGGTATTGGTAAGTGCAATTCATCGGATATGGTCTCAAATGTGTTTCATGCAACCCACCAAGAACTGATAGAGTTCATGCCAAGAAGAATCCATTTAGTATTAAGGGTGAAAAGTGTTCCAATATTGTTACCGATTTGAACGTAATAAACTGTTCATCCGTGGATTGGAAAACCCTCCAAGATTTTTTGGGACTAGTTCAATTGGCCGCTTGTGCACTCATTATTCGGCAATCACAGACAATAAACATGTTACACTGACTTCATCAGTACAGATGCGGATGTCACAGAAAAGAGAAAAGGCAGTTCATACTTTGGTTATCGGAATTTAAATCAGTCATATGTGTACAGCGACGTGTTCGAACAGAACTGACTTGCCTAATAGGCTTATCAAGACTCCTGCAAAATGAATCACGCACACGATCAACAGTGTCTTCTATCACGAAAACATAAGGATACTTGCAAGTTTGAGATACCAAAATTTCCGTCTCCTTTAAAGTTCTTTTGCATTGGTGGATAGATTTTGATGTCGAAGGATCCACATTCAATTCTGTTCGAAAGCGTCGCTGTACACGCGTGACTCATTTAAATTATGGTAACCAAAGCCCGCATTGCACCTTTTGCTGTAGGGTCCTCGTCTTTACTAATGAAGTCAGTGTAACAAATTTATAGTCTGCGATTGTAAGTGTAACAAATTTATAGGCCGATTGAACTAGACCCGAAAATTCTCGTAGGGTTTTCCAATCCAAGGATTAATAACTTATTACATTCTGATGAGTAGTTCCGTAATAATAAGCCATAACCTTTTGTGATACGTTAAGCCCGGACACACTGTATATAAATATCAACAACATAGTCTAATTTTTAAAAAACGTATTCCGCAATTAAAAATATCACTTTTAAACTAACTTGATAACAAATATCATCGTTAGAATCATATTGAAAACTATACATTTTTATTACATTTCTTTCTTTCTTTGTTCTCTTTTTAAAGAAAACAATAAATTCGAAATCAAAAATCGAGAAACAGAATGCAGCTAAAATACGTAATGCACTAAAACATGACTTTTATATCATATATGTCACACAAACTTTTTTAAAGTGAAATATAGTTGAAAAATTCTTTTCATTTCCCCCTACTTTTTCGATATTCTCCCACAAAGCCAAAGACGGAAATCTGTCTAACCAAAAACTCTTCAACCTGTTTATCTACCAACAGTGATATATTTTTGTGATGTATCAATTTTCCGGAGATATTTCTTGTCTGGTTTATATGGTTTCAACTAATCCCTGAGAAGAGAAGTATAAATATTGACATCGAGTTTCAAATTTTATCATTTCGTCCCAAATGGATAATATCTTCTCGGCTTATAGCTTGCGTATAGCCAATGTCATTCAAGAACTAAGCGATAAGATTTGAACCAGTCATCTAGTGGATCCAATCGAAAGATAGAAAGATCCCATGTAATGGATATAGTTGTCATTTATTCGTAGATTCTGAGTGAGTATAAAGACTATTTTGTTGTTTTGTGAGCTAGTTTGATATTTACCTGAAGAAAAAAATTGCATATATACTTACTGTAAAATAAAATAAATGTAAACAAAAAAAAAATGTTTTTCTGTATTATGTTATATTATTCGAAAAGTATCATATTAGTTTTAAGAAGTATTTTTCAAGAAATCTTAAGTATTACATTTCCTGTAGAATAAATAATTCATTGCATATATTTTTTCCATTATTTTCTAACTTGTAAAAAAAAATCATTTCATTTGTCATTTTAATATAAGATTTACCGTAAAATCCGGTGTATAACG
>BMAV01006106.1:164201-190603 GCA_019973955.1 Trichonephila inaurata madagascariensis | reverse complement strand
TTATTATAATTAAGATAAGTGATCTAGTTGTGCAATCTGACTTGAATTTAAAGCTTAATTGTTGGCTTATTCTCACTTTAAGAAAGTTGTTAATTAGAATTAAGTAATTTAAGTTATTCTTAATAAAAGTTGTGTTAAGAATCCAAAATGTCTCATCATTTAGATAATCCCACACCTCTAGCTTACGCGGATCACGTAAGACATGGCTATCGCAGGATGGCTATGTCTCAGCTTGTTCTAATTTATTTCAAAATTAATAGTCCGCCTCGTACATCCCACGAAAGGGGAAAAAGGAATCAATGTTTATAGAAAAGCGCGGGAAAAATTCAGCCATGGCGCTGATTCGGTCTCCCCCCCCCCCTTTTTTTCGGGCGCTTAAGGTTTGTATAATTCTAGAAGTATACTATTTTTTCAAAAGAGAGTCTCTGGAGTGATTCATCCAATAAATAATGACTTCAAAACATAAGAAAATTGCACACGTACATTTCCAATTTTTCTGTAAAAAAGGGGTTGCGTGTTATACGGCGAATATACCTAAAAATTAAAAAATACAGCTTGAAAGTATAGGTGCGCGTTATACGCCGGATTTTACGGTACCTATTTTAAGGCTTGAATATGGTTCAAAATTACGAGGTCCATCTCCACTATCAGTGGTTTTGTTTTATAGTGCTATATTAATAAACAAATACTTACTAACTCATTCAAATTTTCAGGAAGTTTTGATCAGCCTTTACATTTTATGATTCGCGATTTTAAAATCAAATACATAACAGCCATATTTACAAGGTAAGCAAAAAAGTTCTTGCAATTTTTAATGACCCAGAGGAACATGACATATAAACAGCGTAGCATATTTTTAGTCCTCGAAGTAATCACCATCGGCATCCAGTACCTTCTGCCAACGTGTCTTCAGTTGTTCAATCCCCTTGCGGTAAAACTCGGGAGTATCTGACGCAAAAAGTCCTTAAGAGCTTGGCGCACGTCTTCTTCATTGGTGAAGGATTTACCACGAAGATGATTGTCCAAGGAATGGAAAAGGTGGTAATCTGATGGTGCAAGATCAGGTGAGTAAGGAGGATGGTACAAAGTTTTCCAACCAAGTCTCTGTATCGTATTCCTGGCCCCCCGTGCAATATGCGGCATCGCTTTTCATGCAATAACAGTACATCTTTTCGATTAACCAGTGCTGGATCCTTCTAATGCAATGCCTATTATACACGTGCCAATTGCTGCGAATGCAGGTCAGCAGTGACGGTTTGACCCGTTGGTAGTAACTCATAGTGAACCACTTGATGGCAAGTCCACCAGACACAAAGCATAATCTTGCGTGGGTGCATAGGTGGTCTTTCGCTGTGCGGGACAGTATCCTGGTTTGGAAAGCTTGGGTGTGTCATACAGGACCCACTTCTCGTCACTGGTCAGCACCCGACTAAATATGGATCCGTTACTGTGGCGAGAAAGCAATGATAAACAGGCTGCCAATCGTTGTTGCTTATGGAATTCCAACAGCGTGTGAAGAACCCACTTGCTCAGCCTGTACGTCTTACCTAAGCGGTGCAGATGAAGTCTAACCGTTTCACTGGAAGTGTTGATTTGTATGGCAAGTTCGCCACACGTTTGACTACTGTCCTCCTCTATGGCCGCCTGCAGGGCTTCATCATCCAAGGCCTGTGGTCGCCCTGTTCGATTTTTATCACAGAGGGACAAATTTCCCTACCTGCATTTTTAAAATCAATGCCTTGCCGTACGTTCATTGACAGCACTATCCTCAAACGCTTGACATATGCGGCGACTTAATGCAGCGGCTGATAAGCCCACTTTGAAGTAGAAAAGTAAACAACCCCGAACGAGCTACTTCGATACTTTCATTTCGCTTCGCTACTGTACGAGTTCCGATTGATGAATATGAGCAGTGGACCTTCGTTTATAACAACTGATATTCCTCCTCTCGTCTGACGGTTTCTCAACCATGTCATACACGAATTTGCATACTTATTCTCACTTCTTTCAATGGAAACGCGCAAACGGCAAGAACTTTTTTGTTTACCTTGTAGATTAAACTACATCTCATTAAACTGCTGTTAACTTTTTTCAGTTCCCATTAGCTTACTCTCTCTGTCTTTTTCTCTCTCTCTATATATATTTATATACTTTCACTTCATCCAATCAAGTTCAAATAAATTTTTTTAAACTTATAGTGGGTGAAATACAGTTTTTCAAATATTAATTCAATAATTAATTTAAATTTAATTAATTACTGGTTTTCGACACCAACTTAGGTTCGTTTCCATTGTTGTAACAATGTAACTGTTAAAACAATGACAACAGTTGTCGTTGAAAACCGATTTTTCAGCCTAACTAGCCAAACCGGGTGTGCATTGTTACAACAATGAAGACAAACCATGCTCTTTTTTCAATTCCTACTATTAGTTTACTCTCTCTCTCTTTCTATAGATATATATATATCGTTCAAATTTTCAATTGTTAATAAAATAGTTTCTATTCATCTATTCAAAGTAAGAATTCACTTTTATATATTACTTGTGTGTGTGTATTTTCTGTAGTACTTAGATTCTTATGAGAACAAAAGTAAAATATTTAGTCAAAAAAAACTGTTGAAGCATTAATTTCTTGATAAGAAGACAAAATATTTGACAAATCTTAAATTATTTTAAAGCTTTTTGTAAATTATCTGAAACTAGATTTCTTGTAAATAATATAGATTAATCGAGTTAATGAATTGTCAAATTATAGAAATAATTTTATCTTCAGTGTTGAAATTTAAAGTTAAAGAGAGCTTTTAAAATTATATTCAAAAATCAATAAATATTTCTAGTTTATATGTTTTATATTTTGTCCAATTTCAAATATTTTCAAATAAATGACAATTTTTAAAATCTGTTCCTGTTGAAGAAACAGTTTTGAAATCAGTATAACATTGCAACCCAGAATCTTAGAGTATTTTAAGTATTATGTAAATACACCGATTAAAAGAAAACATTTTTTTTTCTTTTACGTTATAAATCCTTTTTTTTACAATTTGTGCTTGAATTGTGCTTAATTAATTACAGTACCTTTTATTTTTTATCTCTTAATATACAATCAGATAAGCAATAAAATTTGAATAAATTTTCTTCCTATACACTTGTCATTTTTTATTTCATTTGTGTTTTTCTGTAAGTACATATTAATGATTATATTTTAAGGTAAAAACTTAGTTAACACTTTTACCCAAAGCCTGAAATTAGAACATTCTAATTAGTAAATAATTTTATTTAAGAATCCATAGAAATTCATTGCATAACTCTAACAATTGTATTTGTCTAGATAATGAGAAAATTATTTTATATAAATAAATTTTTTGTTTTTGTAAAAGAACTTTCCATGTAAGGCTAAAATATTTCAATTTTTAATACTTTACATTAATTTTTAATTCTTGATTGATTGAATTACTTTAAATAAATTCATTGTGAATAAAATAAAATTCTAAGTAGTAAAATAAAAGTAGTGACGCAAAGGAGTAAGGAATTTAAATTGTTCTCAAAATGTTTTAAAATCATTAAAATAAAATTTAAATTGGAGATTTTATCCAGTATTTATATTTATAATTAATCTTCAGAAAATTCTTTTTTTTTTGTTATTTACAGCAAATTGTCTCAAAAGAGATCTCTTATTCTCACTCTTCAGGACATAACGAGTTTTGTGCATAGACGCGTAGTCTGCATTAAATTTAATTTCTTAAATTAAAATTATCAAATTTCTCAGTTTATTTCACTATTTATTTTTGCTTAATATAAGTGAAATATTTTCCCAAGAGTTATGTTTCATGCATTTTCATACGAAAAAGTAAAAGGGTATATTCTAAAACGCACATATAATCTTTTATATAAAACATTATATAAATAATTTATATAAAATTAGTCAAAACATAAAAATTAACATCAGAAGCAGTTCAACAAAATATAACTAAGATTTTATCATAATTTACTTTAGAATCTTGTTTCACACACACATGTAACAAATTATGCAACACATTTGATAGTACTAGGAAATATTATCGTTAAAAATATCTCACTTACAGAATTATAACACAACACCTTACTAACCCCTCTTTTGGGTTAATTTAGATCTAATATGTATCATTAATTTCCTTTTCTCCAATGAAAAATAAAATAAAATCTTTGTACATATGATCAACGAAAGTAATTGTCGACTTTTCTTCTTTTCTCCTTCATTCTCTTGAGTTTTTAAAATTATTGTATAAATGTCATTTCGGGAAGTTAATAAATTCTTCTACATCTCTGGGTTAATATTTTATGAAAGTTAAGATTTTATTCAAAACTTAAATCCAAAAGGCATTTTATCCAAGAATCGTGGTCTGTTTAAGATATCAGGGTATTACACTGATCATCATAATTAAAGAATAATAGCATAAGTAAATAGCTTTTAAAGAAGAAATATTCAAAGGAATTTTGTACAAAAGCATTAGCTAATACAAATAACAATGTATGAAGCTGATTATTTGCAAGACTTTAAAATTCAAACAAAATTTATGGAAATTGGAATATGATTTAAAAATTCTAATTGCAAATATTTTTTCTTTAATTTGGTGTATGGTCACCTCTTACAGATATGCGTGCTTCACATCTTAATTTCACAGGCTTTCCTAAGTGATGATCAAATCTTGAGGAATTGTACGCATCCCTTCTAAAAGTAACTTTTTCAGTTCCTGAAGGGTCTGAGTAGGAATTTAGTGAAGTGAAATTAGGTCTCAGAGGGCATCTCAAATATGCTTAATCGGGTTCAAGAATGAGCAAGGTGGTCAACCCATTCATGTAGTATCTTCTGTTTGCAAGTATCCTAACATCACATTAGATCAATGTGACCAAACATTCAGCACTCAAGTGGTTTTAGTATTCGGCAGCATATCTTAGAGTGGTCACAGAAATTTTTTTAAAGGCATGCTGCTTGGTGCTGGCATTAATCATGATTTTCCCCCAAAACCTCAAGCCACTCCCACGGAAGCGAGATATTTTATGGACTAGGGAAGTTAAGTGTTCCCTACTCTCGTCAGATGAAAACACGTCTAGAATCAGTGTTCAGAGTTTATTTGGACTAGTCAATCAACAATACTTGAACCTAGTTTTCTAGACTGCATTGAGCATGTCGACAGCACTAGTTAGAATGGGTGTCTCTGACAGCTGATGTGAGTGAGGCAAAAACATTAGTTTTCAGAAATGAAGTCTTACCTCGTTAAGTCTTCGTGCAGCAATAGAACGGATAATCCAATTGCTTTGTAGCTTCTTTGAGCCGACAATGACAGAAAATGATCTTTAAATGTATTTATTACTCTTAGTAGCACTTGACCACGCTGTTTTTCAACTAATACAGTGCTTAAAAAGTAGTTCCAAACTCTTTATGGGATACTTTCAGGAATATTAAAATTTATGTGATCTCCATTTGTGTTTGAATTCCCTTGATTCTGCCAATTATTCATCACTTTTGATCTTTATTTAAATGACTTGGCCCATAACTAATGAATACTACTCTCTCTCATAAATTACCTTCACTTAAGCAACTTAGTAGAGTTTAGTTCCAATTTTTGTTCGTGGCGAACCACATTATACCAATGACTGCCTTTGCACATTTCCGATACTAATGACTGCTCGGAAGTGCAGTTTTGTACCCACATGTATTTATTTAAAATATAAAATTGCAGTATTATTAATTGATTGTAACTTTAAAAGGGCTTAATTCCTGTGATGTTATTTAGTCATATGATAATGATAGCCACGTGTTTTTAGCCAATCAGTTCAAAAGCTCATGTGACGTTATAGTCACGTGATAAAAGCAATTAAGTGATTCAAGATAATAAGTTCATGCACTCTGTTGTTGCCATCTTTTGATTTTTTCAGAAACTTTTTCTTAAAAAATACAAATTTATCAACAGCAATAATACATATAGGTAGACAAAATGCATTTTATTTAAAAGTACATGCATAAAATAAGATTTTTTTTTCAAATTCTAAAATATTTTAAAGAAATTTCTTTTTTATAGTATTTGAACATTTTTACCATTTACATTTGAAATTTTATCCAAGTTTTACAAATAGAAAATCAAGTGCAATTAGTTTGAAATTCAATGGAGAACACGTGCTTGTCTTTATCATGTAACAGTCTTGAATTGAGACCATTAGGGAACATACATTTTCTCATTATCATTTAAATTTGATGACTGATGTTTATTAAACTGAAGTTTAATTTATTACTATGTTATTATAAAGTGATTCTTTTCAATAATTATCTTATGTTAAGTTACACAGAATATTTTATTAATTTCTGCTAATACAAAAAATGATTTTTTTAACATTCATCTAGAACCTATAAATAGGAATCAGTTTACTTCCATAAAGAGTTTGAAGTGAAGCGAAACGAAATGGGTTTCTTCCAAATACTTATGTTTAACTTATTTATCAATGGTTAATAAACTTGTTTTGCGTTGTATCAAATTTGTGGAAACTAATATCTCAATCATATTCATAATAAAAACAAGAGCCAGATATCATTGCAATCTTATTTGCTAGCTTCTGTGTCTCTGTGATCTGCTTCACATTTAAACTACAAAATTGTAAATAGAAATGAAATGCCAAGATGTTTGAATTCCTCTCTTAAGATACAAAGTTATTCCAAAGATGTCTTCTCATATGAGATGAAACCTAGAATTCTGTATCTTAGCTCCGCAAATTGAATCAAGCTCTCCTCGAAATCACCTCTCTTCTGATAACAACAGGGGGAAAACGAGTATAATAAAAAAAAGAAAAATCTCCATTCACTCTTCCCTTTTCTTTCACCGTGCTATAAACTAGCCTTAAAGGTGAAAGAAAACCCAATTTCTGAACTTGTGGAAAATAGATATCTGTGAAAGTGGGAAGCCACACACACATACATACCGTCATTGCGATCCTTTTAATCTTCAGTCACTTCATCTTGAATGTTGTTTGCTGAAAGAGAAACTACTTTTTATTTTTATTTCTTCAAAATTCATTGTTTATTTCTCAACTTCATTTTATTGGTTCATATCGAAGAAGATAAATCAATCGAAAACTTCTACAACATTTGTAACCACTAGTTTTATGGGTTACACCTTTCGAACCGTTTCCGAACTTTACTGCGAGGTTATATCTCCTCGTTTCTTATTATACATAAATATTTTTAAATTGACTTCAAACAGGTGGAAGAGGAATTTATTTGACGTTGACCGAAACAATATTGGTTTTATATATTTTAAGTTTGGGAAAGTTCATTTTAACAAGCATAACGTTAAGTATTTTTTTATATTATAAAGTAATTTAATCTCAAATATACACATATATCTTTAATAACGATTGAATTTATGAAAAAATATTCCTTAACTTATTTTAAAATTTTTCTGATGATAGGTACACCTGAAAGAGAAATATGGGAGGAATTCCAATTAGTTATTCAAGTGAATGTGCTATATTTTAGTAAAAGAGAAAGCTTCACGAATTTAGAAAAAAAGATATGATAAAAAGAATGATTAACGTCTTAGAGTATGTTGTTAAAAAATTTTTTTATCAAAAATATTAATTAACAACTATTTCAACACAATCTAGGAATATTGCTCCATATTGATTTTTATCTGTAAATTTCTGAATTATTTCACATCAAAATAAAACAAAATGTAACATAAAAAAAGGTAATGTGTAAAAGCTGAATTATTGTTTTGATTAGAATCAAATCGTAGAATTCAAAATATTTTTTCTTTTTGGAATTAAGCTAACTAAATAATAAAATTCAGTGTAATCCTTGTAAACATTGAGACTATTGTTAAGATTTCATTTACTTTTTTTACAATATATATTTATTACCTTTGTTATTTTTAGCTCAACAAATCAGATCGATTTTTCGAGCTAAAAATAGCAAACATATCTGTCCGATTTATAAACCATTTCTTTTCATACTATTTAAATTTTAGTCCTTCATATCAAATATATAATCTTGTTTTTATTTAAATTTTCTGATACTTAAAAGAAGCAGATGGAGATAATTAGTGTTAAAAATAGAATCTTTTGGAACACATGTGTTTAGCTCTAGAAAATTCATTAAACTGGTATTTAAAGCTTATAAATAAATATGCATGTTTCGAAGTGCAGCGTTAAATATAGTTCTTTTTCTCAATCCCTTTTATTCTTTTTCTTACTCAAAACAAAAATACATTTATAACATTCGTTAAAGTCAACCAATTCGTTAAAGTCTCATTTTACCAACCTACTTTGCTTTGTTGATATACTCATTATTAAATATCCCTCGTTTCTTAATGTTGGAATAACAAGCAGATGACAGATTAAGATATATAAAACAAAAAGTCTTAGGACATTGTTTAAGATTATTTTTATTTGTGATCTCGTTTTTGAAAACTGAAATAATAGAACACAATAACAATTTGTAAAATTTACAATATCCATTCGCGTAGATTGTTTCAATAATGCAACAAATAAAACTTGTATAAGATTATAATAAGGGTATTATAAATAAAAAAGAAGCTTAGAGTTTACAAATTAATATTAAATTACTTCTAATTCATATGAAAATAGTTTATCATACATGTAATATAACATTAAAAAATTCCAATTTCTCGGTAATCTCTTGTTTTATAAATATTTATTCACAGAAGATACCGTATATTTCTAGATTTAAATTTATTTAATTAACTATTAATAATAACAATTTTATTTATATACGAGGAGTTTTCCACAAGTGAGTTTCATCATTTTTCTTGAAAGGGAAAATGGTACATCAGGTAAGAAAAACAATTACCTAAAGAAACTACATTGTTTTCTGGTAAAACGAGGGAAGTAGCGTCAACGTAGAATGCAACGTAGACGCAAACGCAGAGCGTCAAAGGATAGAGAGTAGCTGCAGAATGACGACGTGTGTCTGATGCAAAAAGTAGAGTAAAATACGTTTACTGCGAAAAAACTTAACCCTCTGGCTGCATATAATGCAATTTCCATGGGCAACGATTTTGACTCATTTTAGGAAAAACCTTAAAAAAATAGAAAGTATCATTTTTTTTATAAAAATAACTATACCGTATCGTGGCGAAATAAGTAATCCTTCCGATTCTTTAATTAATTTTTGTCTGAGTTTGACAGAAAGAATTAGAGCTTTTTGAAAAACGTCGTAAAAAATTGGAACTTCTTTAAGCTTAATCCGAAAAGCCTTGGAGGGATAAAAAGCCAACAGGGGTAAAACAATTGTACGTTGTAAGGTTTTTAATTAAAATCTTTTTAACTAATTGCAATATCGGAATATAAATGGTCAAAAGATGCATAGTCATCCAAACTAAACGTGTATACAAAATTTCAGTCTAATCAGTTGAAGACATCATCTTCAAATTTGAGTTGCAAGATTCCACCCGAATAAATTACATTGCTAATTAAATAAAAGTTTGTAATAATAATAAAAACTCTTTTGCAAAACTGTTTTGTGTATTTTAATTGTAAAATGTAGATTTAATATGTAGATTCGAAATACGTAATAAAACCATACGCAATTTTTGAACCTACTTTGATAAAATAACTACGCAACGATAGGTTTAAGGCGAAATATCGGTTAACGTGAACTAATGCGACGGTCCCGACAAACTATTATGCATTTTCATGCACTTTTTTTCTCTTAACAAGAAAAGATTTCTCTTTTGGGAATGAAAGAAATACGGAAAACACCAGAAACTTAATAAATACTGTGAGGAACTTTTTTTATTATTGGACTATCCTACTGTGTCATCGAAAGAATTCGTTGTAGTAAATGATCATAATGTGTGTACAGCCCCAATTATGGCAGACAAAGACATTTTGAAGTTTGTTCCAAGCTTAAAACATGTGATTGATGCACATTCCGGTGACGAAAATGAATGAATAATGTAGCTCCTTTTAACCTCGTTATTCGATATGAGGAACATTATGAAAAGTATGTGCAGTTATTTAGAAGCATATTCCAAAAGTGAAATGAATAAAAAAATAGACAGCATCTAACAATTAGGTACTAAAAAAGATAATGCACAGAAAAATATCAGATTATTTTCCAAAAACTCAA
This sequence comes from Trichonephila inaurata madagascariensis, assembly GCA_019973955.1. Lineage (NCBI taxonomy): Eukaryota > Metazoa > Arthropoda > Arachnida > Araneae > Nephilidae > Trichonephila > Trichonephila inaurata. The sequence goes on along the minus strand of BMAV01006106.1, from coordinate 180,484 downwards.
CAAACGTTTTGTTTTTCAGAAAACTTGAAGATTTTGTATTAAATTACATTGTTTTTGTAAATGTTTCATTGATTTTGATTAAGTACAGGCATATATACACATCTATGCAAATAAAATGTACTCTAATAAATTTATTTTTGTTGAATATATATAATTTTTTTTTGCAATCACTCTTAACAAGAAAAAATATTTTAGTCCCCCCTCAGTTTCAAGCTAAACGATTTTCACTGTACAATAAACAATGACAGGCAGGCGTATACAGACAACGAGACCACCAATGGAATGATGGGCACATAAGTGTAGTGTTTTCGTCATTCATACATGGGCCCCTGTAGACTGTGTATGATGAAAATGTACTGTTTCTTTAAATGATTGGTTGCTAGTGTTGCATGTTCAGTGAAAGAAGGCAAAATCTTGAGGATGAAAGTCTAAGTGGGGGTCCCTGGCATTCTCAAATGAAAATGATACAGATAATAGTGTTAGCTGAAAAGGGCATAACATAGCGTTTCTCAAAGTGTGGGGCGTGAGCATATTGAAAAGTCCAAATCAAAAGCTTATTAAAAAAATAGTTCATTTACTAAAAGTTAAAAAAAAATTACATTTAAACATACTTTAAAAAATAAAATACAAATTTACACTGATATGATACACTTATAAATGTGGGAAATTTTCATGTAGGTCAGTGCTTCTCAAACTTTCTATTCTTACCACCCAATTTTCAATCATAATTTTCATCACGCCTCCTCCATACAATAACAATGTATTGAATTCAATAATAATATACTTTAACGTAAAGCTACAATACGACTTTAAATCGTACAAATTATCAAGATTATTAAGTTTGGCATATAATTTTATGACATTCCTATAGGGTCACTGGTAATTATTAAACTTGTTCTTAACTTAGTACTGTTAAATCAATTATGAAACACATTGTGCGGTACTGATACATTTATAAGTGTGTTATATCAGTGTAGACCTGTATTTTATGAGGTCAAAATGTATTTTGTTTTGCTTCCTTTCAGTAAATTATGAATTTTTTAAAAAAAATAATCTTTTGTTTTCGACTTTTCGATATACTCGTGCCCCCCTTCTCCTTGTAGAGTTATCACGCCCCCTAGGGGGTGCGCCCCACAGTTTGAGAAACACTGATGTAGACATTCTTTAGAGGGAGCTGGCAACGCAGCCACTAGCGGAATAACGAAGACTAAAACTCTAAACGCGCAGGTCGGAAGATCCTCGGCTGAGAAAGGGAGGAACCGGAATGACCGCAGAGTAGGGACCCACCACCCGTTGTTCATACGAGAGACGAGCAGGTCACTCTTATTACCGAAATACTAAAGACTATCATGAAAATTAAGTGTCATCACAATTGTACTAGGACTGTTCATAAGGAGAAGATTTAGTCCAAATGCCAATCTATAATATTCTGTGTAAACGTATGTCGTAGTGAGTAGAACTGTATCAATTGTCCAACATTAAACATTAGTTTTAGTAAAAACTTAGTCTCATCAATCAATTGTCAAATACCCCTAGAACTACGCTAAAATCCCGCATAAATGTATCAGTATTGCACAATGTATTTGATAATTAATTTAACAACACAGAGTTAAGAACAAGTTTAATAGTTACCAGTGAAACCATGTTCTTATCATATATAAATTTATATACAAAATTTAACGTTTATCTTGATAATTTGTGGTACGGTGTTTATAATTAAACCTTTAACTGCCGATTAAAAGCTTTGGCATTCGCTCCCTAACGCCACCGTTTTTCACGCAGGCGCACGTATGTAGTGTATCGGGAGGAGAAAGAAAATATGAATAAATAAGCAAATCTTTCTCAAACACTGGCAAGGTCTTTTTATTGCATTTCAAAGTTTTCGGACTAATTTTATGGATAGCAGTGCACAGAAAAGTTCGTAATTCAGAAAGAAGTAATAGCAAAAGAAAAACAGATTGAATTTTTGTGCATGAGTACATCTGATTGAAAACTTTATATTATTAAAGATTTCTATACGTTTTATATTTTTATAGTAAACTGTGTGTGTTTTCTTCTACATCATCATTAAGTATTTACATAGCTTTCAATCCGTGGAATATTTTCCTTTAGAAAAGAAATTAAGAGCAACTTTTTATAAACATATAAAAACAATTTTTTTAATTTAAAAAAATGGTAATCTCGTTATTTGTTAAAAAACAAAACAAAAAAAATCTTTTTTAAAGTAGTGTAAAATAAAAAAAAAAAAAACAGTTTAATGCCAACAAAAATTTTTTACAAAAAATTAAACTCAATTAAATAAACATTAGCATAAAATAAATAATGATCTTACTACTGCCAAACAAGTTAAACAAAAAATTATAATTGAATCAATGCTTTATTTTTTTTGAAGAATTGTTACAGATTTTTTAAAATGGTTTATCTTAATTACAGTATCTTGGTTAAGAAAAAAAAAAAAACTTAAGTCTCATCATTAGAAAAATTCATTACATTTTTTAACTATATGCAGTTCTTTCTTGATATTATAAATTTAGATGTACAAATGTCACTTTTAAACATTTTACTTTGAATATAGCGACTAGTAATAAACAAAATTAAGAAACATTAAACTGATTTAAATAAATTAAGATAACTAAGGTGCACAAACCCAACGGCAGGCCAATCCCAATTGTACAAACTATACAACTGTTCATACTCATTGCTGAAATTGTAAAACAGTAATTTGCATCCATTACCTAGTTCTATTTATCTGCTATTTTCGCAAAATTCATTCTTATTGCTCCTCTTCAGTTACATTCATTCAATACATCGTCTTTGTTTGATTAAGTCCTCATATTTTGATAAATCAGCAGCTCTTGCAGCTTCCTGAAAAGTTGAGTATTTATTTTCGTTGGTTGTTAATAAGTCTTCGTATGAGACTACACCTTACTTTTCACGCAACAATTCCAGTCCAGGCTATCTGTTCTTGAGTATACTCAACAGAAGAAGAAAAGAAAAAAAAAGACAGACATATTTTTGTTTAAAGAGATTTTAAATTTTCTCTGAGCAATGAGCATAAGTAAAACAATAGGTGATTGATAAAAATTATGAATAATAGAAAGTTTGGAAGTAAACCACAAGAAAGAACGAGGGAGTATCCCTTCTAAAATCTGCCCCATACCCGTAGCGCACTCAGAGTCTTTCTGAAGAGATTGGTGTGGCTGCGGTAACCTAGTGGTCAAAGTAACGGACCTCATGATTTCGAAACAAGTACTACTGAAGACCCACTGTGCAAAGAGAGCCAATGTTTGTTAAAAATGTCGAGATTCAAGCGTCCTCCCAATGATGTGGTGTAGGAGTTAGGAGAGGGGTGGCCAGTTCAGGTGTCATTCTCGTCACTTGACCATGGTTCAAAATTGTGAGTTTCGTCACCAAAATCCCTTGAGTAGCTGAAATGTGCGGCATTAATATTCACTCACTCACTGACGAGAATGACGGCCAGCCGATCGCACTTGGCGCTCCAACGCTATCGTTGCCATACTTTTTCGGTAAAAGCTTGCAGTAATGTATTGTAGCGTCGGCTCATTAGACACAAACACTTTCCGACAATTCTTTTCATGTTTTATGTACAGGGTGAGTGGAATGCTGAGATGGGACATTGTAATTTTCCAAAAGACACCGTGTATCCTTCCCTTAGGCTTGGAGCAAAACATGTGTCTCCCCGATTCTGAAGGCGCCTATATTGAAAGCACACCTCCTCCCACTGCAACACTCAGGTAACGTTCGAACACCACGATCCATAGAAAGGACACTCCTATGAACAGACCTCATTGTTGGGTCTCCTCAGACATGGGGACCATGAACTAGTTGAATGAAAAAGAATGTCGGGGTGTTGTGATAAAGAAATACTCTGGATAGCACATTCAGTGTTAAAGTGACAGAATGATTAAGAGATCCTCCATATGGTAACGAGTTAAGGTGATGGAGTTGTTTTCGGTCGCGACGGTCCATTGTCTCAAAAAATGGAGTTGGGTCGAAAACGTGGAGAAGCCGTGTGCTGATCCACTTCTCCCGCCAATCAGAAATTATTTACGGCATGAAAGAAGCCCACCCAGGGGGGTTGAAAGGCCGGCTCGCAAGTTGACGGTGTTATCCTTCAATCATGTACATTCTCATCAGCATCAGTTTTTTCTCTTTTTCGAAGACATGCGATGGAGGTTGTGGGGGCAGCAGCACCTTAAGATCCAAGAGAGTAGAACTGCGATGACCTCTTAAGGACAGAGAGACGAAGTCCATGAAGCAGTCCACGAAAGAGGTTGCTTAGGCCCCCTTACCCCAAGGATCACGTGAAAGGGACTGCGATGACCTTTGAAAGCTGGAGAGCCGCAGTCTGCGGAGCAATCACTTGAAGTGAATTGACTTTGGACGTTAACAGCGAAAGGTTTTGCGGGGACAGCCGCATCCGGAAGCCGGTCATTTCAAGATCTCAAAACCTAAACGAAACTTGTACTTTTCTCCAGTAAAAGACTGGGAAGATTAAAATTTAACGACTGAATTTAATGTTTTGTTTAATATTTTGGAATAAATGAGCCTTTTGACAAAAAGCTGTGTGAGCCCTCTTGCTATCAAGTAATGAAGTAATCATATTTGCTCATGTTGTTACATTATTATCTCAATCGTATTGGCGGAGTTATATGAAACGAAGCTCATGGTTGTCAATCACATGCGAAATCGGGATTGACAAAGTCGCGAGTTATCTTGAACGTTGGCATTGTTACGATAGTACATTATACACTTATTAAGGCATCACGATTATATATATATATACACTGCTGTGGCCACCGTAAATGCAACACCAAGAAAGATAAGAGATAGCACAACAAAATTTATTTTGTAGGTAACATGTTGAGCAAGTATCAAATGATTAAATTTATAGACTTCTGTGAAGTGTGGTTCCTGCCAGAATCAGTAGCCAGAGTAGCCGCCATTGTTGGAGATCACCACTGCCACACACCTCAGCATTGATTCAAAGAGACTTTGGATGTGTTCTTGGGGTATAAAAAACCAAGCAGCTTCCACACGTTGTCAAAGTTGATCTGGTGTGGCAGCTGAGGGTGTAATCTGGGTCAATCGTTGAGCAACCATGGACCACATGTTTTCTATGGGTGAAAGATCCGGAAAGTGAGCCGGCCAAAGAAGCAATTCAATCTGGTAATTGACAAAGAAACTTTGGACAGTGCATGCCACATGTGGTCACACATTATCCTGTTGAAATATGGCTGTGGTCAAGCCCTGAAGGTAAGGAAGGACAACTGGCTCCAACACCTCGGAGATGTAGCGCTGGAGAGTGCGAGAGAGATATCCAATACCGCCCCATACCATAATACCCGGTGCAGGACCAGTGCGGTGGTGTATAACGCAGCTGTTCAGCATCCTCTCTCCACGGTGTCTCCAGACTCGAATCCAACCATCGTGGTGTTGCAGAGAGATGCGTGACTCGTCAGTAAAGACAACTTTATTCCATTCTGGCGCCCATATTCTTCTTTCATCGCACCATTGGTCGCGGAGACGTCTGTGGTTCTGCGTCAAGGGCAGACCAAGCAATGGACGTCCTGCGGACAGACCACTCTACTGTAAACGGCGACGAATTGTACAAGCAGACACTGAATGATGCATTACAGACTCAATGTGCTGTGCTATGGTTCGTGATGTGACTGAGCGATCCGTCACTGAACTGACTAAAATTCATTTAAGCTATGTATCCTCTATTATTAGGAGATTCATGAATTAAATCCCAGAATTTTTTTCATCGCTTACCACCATTTCTGAAGTATATAATAAGGTTCATATATTAACACAGATATCCATGCCACATTTTTTTAAGGAAAGCTTATATATTTCAGAAACAGTAAATATGTTAAATATATAAGTTAAATAACGTAACAAGTTAATTACTAAGTGACTTTAATTATTAACTTTTTGAATGGTAATCAACAGTTGATGAAACTTACAAAACCAGATTACGGCTTGTAAAAGCATATTTTGCGTGAAACATTGTCTTGACAAGAAAAACATCGTAAAAGATATCGTTGTTTACTTCCTTGAATTGAATACAATTTCTCTCTGTTTTAGTGAAAAATTGAATTTTTTTTTTAAAATTCGACGCGAATTAAATATGTCAACTCAAATTAAGAATAAATCATTTTATTTAAAATATGTATACAATAATTCTCGAGAGTTAAATCATTATTTGAGTAAAACCTTCTTACACATAAAAAAAGTATTTTTTATTTCTTTATGAAATATTTCTTAAAAAATTTGAAAACTATTTCAATAATTTAGAAAGAAACAATTTTTGTTATTTTCATGTTTGTGAAAAAACAACCGTTAATTTTAACTAATAATAATAATAATTGTCAAAATAAAATATCAAATAATAACCAGACCATTTCTCAATACAAGAACCTGCAATGTTTTTTGTATTGTTCTTATTTCTTTGCACTTATAATTTATTTAATTTAGTATACTTTTTGAATCACACTTTTTGAAATTGAAATGATATAACAGACTGAAAAACTAATGCTTTTTATTATTGCTACATACAGTTATCCATACTTGAAGACAGAAAATTAAGAACTCGTATGTAGATTTTCCTAAACAATATAGCAGAAAATGTAAATGGGAAAGAGATAAGTGCATAAAAAGTAATTACATGTATGTTCCTTCATGCTATTTCAAATAACTTTTTCTACTTTACCTTCATTATTTATTAGTTCTTATTTTGTATTAGGCTAAATGTGTTACAATTATATGTAAAATGAAAATAATAATCAAATTTTATTCCAAACTTAAATCCTTTTTATTCTGTTTTCAAGTAATAATTTTTTGAATGTACTATTTGAATTCATAATTTATTTAAGTTTTAGTGTGTATTTTCTATTGTATCGTTTAAGGAAAAAAACTTTGATTAGTACTATTGTTAGTTTCAATTTTAGATACGCGATTTATATATTTAAGTACAAATTTTCTTTCCTAAAGAATACATTATTCAAAACTCGAAAATAGGGAATATAACAAAAGTTATGGTTTATGCAGAATGAGGTTTTCTATCCTATTCTCCATTTTTTCGACTGAATAATAAAATACTTACTTTGTTTTAAAGTTTTAGAGTCTTTACTATTTCATTTTATACATATTTTATGAAAAAATTAATTTATCTAATAATAAGGATTATTCAATAATATTATTTATATATGTTAATTTTAATATTATATTAATTTTACTGTAATTTTTGAGGTTAAGGTTTTGCACACATACTTTAAAAAAAATAATATTTCTTTCATATCTTTGTAAGAATTTAGGAGTTATGCATCTAAAAAAAAAGTGACAAGAGTTAAATTGACGTGCCATAAGTTCTGATACAAATATTTGAAATCGTCTGCTATTCTTTAAACGCAACACACAATTTTAAATTGCGTTGCTGGAGATCGTTTGCAATACTTTTTCAAAAATTTATATCCTCTCAAGCATGTTGTTCTAACACATCAGAATGAACATCAAACAAAAACGTGTTGTAGTTATTTCTCTTTATCAAAAAAAGAAGAGAACATCTGAGATTTTTAAGGCTGCTCAACATTTAGACATAGGAAAAATTATTTATTTATCGAACACTAAAGGTATTTTCTGAGACTAACAGCATTGCAAGCCACACTAGATGCATTCGTTCACATTTGAAGAGAACACAAGTTCTCGTCAAAGCACTTAGGAAGAAATCTTTGTCTGAAGAGTCTTCTTGCTAAGCAGATGAAAGTTACAAAAAGAATAATGTGTTGCATAGTAATCGAAGGCCTAAGTGTTTATCGAAGAATAAATGACTACGTTCTTTCAAAGAGATTAAATCGCCTAGGTACCCCCCTTAAAACTAAAGCATTGTTGAGGCTTCTGAACATCAACTTTTTCAAAGAAAATGACTGAAATTTTTAGCAAGACTATACTCCTGCTCATAAGGTGACGTCGACCCAGAAGTGTGTGAAAAAGAATATTCCCGACTAGGATGGAAATAAAGATTGACCTTCCAGTAGTTTGGATATATACCCACTCGAGCTCTTCAATATATTTTTATAACTTCATTTATAAAAACATGTATGATGTTTCTTTGAGTTCTTTTTGTTGACAAAAATAGTTCTTTTCGATTGTTTACTAATTTTAAGACACCCATAGTATAATTAGTAGTTGAGATTATACAGAGTGATTTGCTACTAGACCGACAAACTCACAGAGTAAGTACGGGGTACAGAGATGACTCCAAATCACACATGAATGCAAGGTCACAAATGTCAGAATTGCGAGCAATGGTGAAAGAAGCAGAGAAAAAGAATAGAAACAGCAACACCTAAATGGGAGAGAAAACATTTTATGGTAAGGTTATACTAAAAAGGGTGTTTGAAGTTAAGACCAGAAGGCCTCGGGCATGCCTGAACGTGGTGCTGCATGGAATTGATTACGTATCCTCCCAGTAATTACATATATTCAAGCGATGTGATCTTCAACTGAAGGTAGGTGACTCATACACCAAGTTCTTTATGTGAGCAGAACCATATTCATGTCACTTTCTGCTTACACTTGAAAGGTCGTTTGATGTGGACGTCAGTTTGAGTAACGCTTCTTGTACAACTGCCAAGGGGCGTTCCCATTAGAACCCACAGCACCATTCACGATCAGCACGTCGACCAGTTTTTCGTTCGAGTTCGAGTTAATCCTACTACCTCGAGAAACGGAACACAAATGACGACTTCAAGTAGATCTATTTTCATGAAACCTTCCGTTCAGAGCCAACTACCGGAAGACTGCCTGGAGAAATCTTCCAGAACATAAGGAATTCCATTCCATGCAGTGCCACTGTTAGGCCTGCCAGATGACTTCTGGTAGTGATTTCAAACATCTGTTGCAGTACAAACTTTAAATAAAATGTTCCTGTCCCTTTAATGTGTTGTGGCATCTGTTCTCTGCTTCTTTGCACCATAGCTAGCAACTATGGCATTTACAACCCTGCAAACCTATGTGATTCCGAATTGCCTCTGTACCTTCTGCACACCCTGCAAATATTTTGGTCTTGTAGAGAATCCCCCTGAAAAGTAAGTATAATGAGATAAGTAATCATCAATGTGTATGGGAAGTATTCTTAACACTAGAAAGACTGAAACTTAGTAAATACCTATATTGCCCAAAAGCAGTCAAAATGACTGCATTGCGTAAAAATAACTAATGTGTAAAGAAATTTGTTTAAAATTAATTTTTAATATTTTTTATAATATTAACAGTCATATAACAAGTTATTAATAAATATTAACAACAAAAAAAATTTACTTCACTTAGGAACAAAATATATTCTACAAAATTCTAAGAAATTGTGTCATTATATACATAATTATTTTTCGAATTGAAATTAAAAAGCAGTCAAAATGACTTCCTTGGCCAATCTAGTGTTAAGAATATTTTCTTGGGAATTTGTTACTGATCTATTGTAATGTAATGATCACTCATGCCTACTCCAAAATTTAATCTTTTCGCATAAACCTTGTGCCAGGAATATTTACTACCGTGAATAGCTGTTTACAAGCAAATTATAACATACTCATTCATGATAGATTAGATAACGATAGAAAAAAGGATCGACTCTTCTGAGACTGGCTGGAATTGAGCAAAGTGCAGCATTTTTACACGTTTGCGTCAAGGTCACGCAAATGTTTCATGACTTTCGAAATTAATCGTAACTTCTCTTATATCTGTCAGAATGTCGAATATTGATGACGTACGGTATAGGAAGCAACAGAAAGTCTTAAATTTTTGTTTTTTCAATACAGCGGATAGCTGTTGTGAAATATCAATCAATTAAAATATTCTTGGTAATTAAAGTCGTAAAATAGTTTTCGAGTCAAAATACGTTATTATTCTATGTGTTGTTAACGTTACTAATGCCACCTGATAGATGGTGTCAGATCAGATCCAAAAAATTCATCGTACCAAAGGTGATAGATTACCTATCTCGTTAGCCTGTTTTTTGATACGTTTTGGCTCCGTACCGTCCCAATATTGAGAAAGGACATCTTATGAGTGTTCAAAGATCCCTCACTTTTCTTCCCCTCTTACCAGTATCTCTACAGGACTTGCGGCTCGACGGATATTTAGATTGCCTCCATGCTGCACAGAAACTTGACATTTATAGACAACCGTGCCTACTCCGAAATTCACACTCAGGCCTTACGACACAGCAGTCAGAGTTACTAACCACTATAGACCTTTCCGGCTATTAGTATTATTCTGTCTGTTGTTATTGTATGATAAGTAAACGCAATAAAAGTCGTGATTAAATATTGGGCCGCTATTACAAAAAGTTCGACATAATTTGGTACAAAGACCATTTTTAAGAGGAAAAAAAAATCTTTTAGCCTTATTATTATATTTTGCATTGCCGAATACGTGATTCAGTAGATCATTTTATATTTAAAAATATGAGAGCAGTATTTTAAAATTATTGTAATGCGCTAAGTCTTAATTAACGAAATAATAACTTAAAATGTGATGACACTTTTTTTCTTCTCTACATAATTTCATATTATGAAAAATATAATTATGTTTCTTTAGTATATAATCACATCAATACAAATTTTGAGGTAAAAAATAAAATGGGAAATTTTAAAAATATTTTAAATCTTAGACACTAAAAATATTTATCTGTATAATAAAATCTCATTTTCGTGCAATGTGTGTGTGAATCAATCAATGTTAATAAATTATTGAAATCACAATGCGTCAATACATTACAAATCGAAACTTACAGCATTTGTTTCCACGCATCATCATTTCATTAATGGAATCTCATTAGTAGAGTGTGCTTATACTCTCTCGTAATTTGTGTATTTATATTTTGCTTTAAAAAGCAACGTATTTCAATTGAATTTCCACTCGTAAAATCTATCAAATACACATCAAAGGTAAACCTATTGAGTGCTTCCTATCTTCCGAGACTTCCCATTATAAACAAGAACACTATTCCTATTTCAAATAATTCAATAAGTTTTTAAACAATACAAAACGCTGACCGAACGTAACAATCTGAGGGAACTCCAAACTCAATTTAGGAATATTAAGAGAAAAATTCTCCTTGCTCAATACGACAGTGAACTCTTTAGTTTATTATAACCTTTAATGCACAAACATATCTAATCAAGTCTCTGTGTGCATTTCTTCATATTTCTTGTGAAATGTAGTAAATATTAATTTATTTTCAGGTAATTGAACATTTGCATGTCTTAAAAGAAAGAAAATTAAAGAACAAAACGAATGCTCTCGGATTGTGGATATTAAATTAGCAAACCTCATTAGCAAAGCATTTTTTGAACCAAAATATGTATAATGAATTACAGTAGCCCTTAATCATGATGATTAAAAATGTATAAAAGAGCTTATTTTCAAATCTACGAAAAGAGTAATTACGTAAATTAATATTCACATTTGGGAATACTAAGCTATATAATTGCTTGCAATTCTTCGGATCTAATAACGAAGTGTTTACAGCGAAACCATAGATACACACTGTTAGAATTCATTTTAAGGAGCTTAATGTAGTTATTTAAGCGCTTGTTTTTACTCAAATACTTACTAATACAGATACTTTTCTGTGTTTTGTTAAGATATGCGTATTGTTTTTTTTTTATTTTAACTTATCTGGAAATTAAAGATAAGTGCTTTAATTATTGTAGATTAAACACGATTTGAGATATTATTTGGGACGAAACTCCAGTCAGAAGTATCATTAGAATATTATTATTTCCTTTTGTATAAACTAATTTTATTAAGAAAGTAGTTCACAGCTATACGTATGTAAAAAAAATTATAAATGATAGGATATTTAATTCATTTATATATTTATACGTACTTCTTAAATATTACTTTTTTGCTTTTTTCTTTATTATCAATATTATTAATGGCAATGGTGGTATATATATTTTTTAAAAACGTCGTGTCTTCATTCAGTGCTTATAACAATATTTTTCATCAAATTCGCCTCTTAAATGAATACCTTATACTTATGTTCCTGAAAATGATGTATGTAAAAAAATGAGATGGTCACTTTGGCCACAACAACCAGAATTTATGAATTTTCCTATGAAAGGGTACCGTTTTATATGTTCGAGAAAAATAATTTTAATATAAAAAGCTAGAAATTTACAGTGAATCCGCACTTTAAAGTTGTGAATCAGTTTGAGTGTCGGAATAAAATATTTTAAATTTTAGATCAATTATCTTTCATAGTGATTGTAAAAAGTACCATTCTCCACAATGCCAACTTTATTGTGTAATTTGAGATCTAATACAAGTATTTATTTGTTAAAAGGCCTTTTATCTACGTATATAAAATTTTAAAATGCACGTTATAACATGTTTAAGTTTATCTAAATTCTAAAGTAATAAATTTCAACAATTAAAGAATGAAATAATAATAGGAAATGTAAGTTTAGAAGTAAAACTTTGAAATTTGAGAATTTATGAGTTATTTAAATGAGTTAATCAAATGAGTTATTATTATGAGTTTTTTAAATGTATTTTTAGTCATTAATATTCTCTTTAAAAATAACAAGCACACCTCTTTCCTTTATAAAGCTTTAATTGTACCTATTTGTAACTTTCTTTAAGTATTGTATTATTTATTTATTTGATTTTATGATAGTTTGAGGAATGTATATATATAAATATATACTAAAAGAGGTAATGAAGAGCTTTTCCTACAAAATTGTCTAAAATTCTTTACGTTCTTAAATTGTTGCGAGCTTTTATGAACAAAATTTCCAAGAAAAACAAATTTTTTGATTTTTAAAGTCATAAATGTAAAAACTGAACGCTGGTAGAAGAAAAATTTAAATCATGAAATATAAAAAAAACTGATTGCTGGTGATAAGTGAAAAATAATTCGGGTTGCTAACATTTTTATCGGATATCATAACTGTAGAATGTGAAATACAATAATAAATAGTTAAAATTCTTACCGCAATGTTTCGAATAAGTCACTAGCTTACAAAAATTTATTTCCAGATTATTTATTCATCAATTATTTTTGGTGAGAATTATGACATTCATATATAGAATAATATGAAAATTTTATATGTTAATGAGTCTCACACACATAAATCCACTAACTGCTAACAACTGAAACAAGTACGAACCACATATTTGATTTAATCGGATTTCGCTACGTTTGCAATCCACCAGAAGACTACTTATAAAATTCAACTTCCAATTCTATTTAGATAGAAGAGTGATATGCAAAAGGTGAGATGTGTGTATTATAATTTTCTTGATTTTTGGGAAACAACGCCATTTCGAATTTCAAGACATCGACATCAACGAAATTTCGAAAAGGAAATATTTGTTATTTTCTTCCAATTTCTCACTTTGCAACTCAAAATCATTTCGAGCATTTCTTTCTTTCGAAAATGAATGATTGAAATGAATCTCAGAGTTCTGGGATTCAGCTAGCATTTACAAATTGAATCAAGTCCTTGAAAGTCACCCACATTTTATTTCCAAATAACAAAAATAAAACGAACAAAACAAAAAAAAATCTCCTTTTTTTCACATTTTGCCCTCAACAAGATTTAGAGGTAGGAGCAAAAATTCAATTTCAAATCTTGTTGAAAATAAATATATTTAGATGTGAGAGAAAATAGGACGCCCATATCGACATTCGCATCAATTTAATCTCATGGTTACTTCCCCCGAGCGTTATTTTGTGAAGAGTCAACCAGGCTTTTACCTCCTTTTGCGTCTTACTTAAAGAGTGTCGCTATTTTTGATAGGAAAGAACTCTCATCTCCCTTGTAGCACTTTATTTCAACGAAGATAAATCTAAAAAAAAAATCATCAATGTTCTTAACTTCGAAATCACAGCTCTTTCCTTTTCATGAATTTGTAAATTTTATGACAAGTTTGTAGTCTTTTCTTTTATTTTGATTCTATTTCTTTTTCTTAACAAATTTCTTATATGCTTGTAAGGAATCAGTAGAGATGTTTCGTTAATTTTACAAGATGAAATTTTTCCCTACAAAAATCATACTTCCGAAAAATACTAAGAAATAATTCATACAACTTCTGAATTGCCGATTACTGATATTTGATTTCATTTAAATTACAGATCCTGGCATTCCAAATAACATTTACATGAAATTTTTTAAATTGATTGTAAATGACTTCATAGGTATTATATCGCACCTTCGTAACACCGCAACAGTTTCTCAGCTCCTTCTATCATACAATTACAAAACCTTGACTTTATTTTCGAACTAATCTACATATCAGGGTTTCTTCTTGAGAGGGATAGCTGTGAATTAAAGCGAATGCTAACCCAAAGATTCCCCAAGAGGATTAGTAATAAGATTCCGTAAAGATTCGTCACAGTATGTTTAAATGAAATAGTTTAAAATGTAACTATTTTAACTAGAAAAAATTTATTTTTTCACAAAGAATATTTAAAAAAAAATTGTTATTTCTATTGGAAACGGCTTTTATTAAAATAAATTCTTCCAAAACCCAAAACAATCACTTAAGAAGTAAGTTTTTAAAATAAAATAATTCACAAATTTACATAAAAATGTACTTCAAACGATGATAAAATCAGGTTCAAATCCAAGTGATAAACTAGACTTTTTTGAAAAACATCTTCATTATTCTTCAGACTATGTTCTTAATGTTTGTGAACTGAGTGAACTTTAAATAATATTACAATATTACAGTTATATAGTATTCACAAATACTGTACCAAACATTTCTTTTAAATCAAAATATAAATTCGGTATGGCAAAAAATAAGTTTGCAAAAATTGTGCAAATAATCCATTTTTTAATATTCGGAAACGTTATATTTATTTTTTGTATTATTTCTAAGGCTAATCCTTACACATCTCGACTTGATATTGTGAATTTTGAGATAAAATTTACACAAAAAATATACATTTTTCATATAAATGAATTTATAAGACTTTCCAAATAATATCAAGCAACGACGTAGAAAAAGACAAATAAAAGCCACTCGAGAAATTACTTTTATCTCCAAGATCTAAAATTCATTTACCTTAAGGCAATATTTTGACAAATCTGTTATGACTCGGAGGCTTCATGCTAATTTACAGCATTAAATATTCATATGCAAACCGACAAGCTTTTGTGTCAAAAATGCTATTTTCATTTTCAATAAGATGTACAAGAGAATAGAATTTGAAAATAGAATGTTCTTATTTGAGAAAAGCTTCAAAGGCGTGAAAGTAGCGATGTTTACCAATATTATGCCTAAAGGTTATTTATAATTATTTCTGTAATATATTTCAATATTTATGATTGCTTTTAATATCAAGACTGTGGGTACTTAATGCATTAAATATAAAAAAAATAATGTTGCTTTCAAGAAACTTTAAGACAGAATAAGGGTGTGGGCCTTAAGAAACTAAGTAAGAAAATCTAAATTGTAAATTTCAATAAGAACTAATTGAATTAATTGGTAAAGTTCTTTTTTTCTCCATTTATAATCTTTATCTATCTCGTTTTTCAACTGTAATGGTCTTAATTTTAACAAACATAATTAATTCTTAAAAGAGCTCAATTAATTTCATTTTATACATTACACTTCTTCCGCTTATATTAAACTGTTCCGTTTTCATTTTGATTCTACTTTATGAAATAGTTAACTAAGAAATTTATTCAAATTAATTCATGTATACCTATCATTAAAGTTTTAAGGTGTGTATGTTTATTAATTAGAATTCCCCCCCCCAATTATAGTGAAATGAAAACACATTAAAAGTATATATCCCTCTACTCTTGGTCTGTAAAAAAAACCCTCTCTTTTTCCTCGTTACTTTTAATTGATTGATATCTTAATTCAAACACACACGCATTATGATAAATAATTCTCAGATTAATTTAAATCAAGGGTGGAAATGTAATTTTTACAAAAAGTAATCAAAGCATTTTTAGTTCTAACTTAATTATATTAATAAAACAATAAAAGAAATTCAAAACTAAATTTTACTAGGCAACAGTTGAACTACTTAAATATTTTTAATTTGCATTGTGAAAATTTATCTTTGCTAAGAATCTTATTTAAATAAGTAAAAGAAAATTGGGATCACTGCATATAAAATTATATTAAGTTATTTTTAACTAAGAGAAGTTTTGTCTGTCAAATATAAATATAGTATGTAGTAAGTGCTACCTTTTTAAAAATAAATCAAATCTATTCGTATTTAAAATAAG
>BMAV01006106.1:145482-159201 GCA_019973955.1 Trichonephila inaurata madagascariensis | reverse complement strand
ACACCAGTAGTAAAATTTCTGCAAGGCAGTTCAAGTTCTTTTCAATAGTTTCCGTGACTGTTTTTTGGGGGCCTGGAGGCCTTCAAGACAAGGTCATATGCATTCATTAGAACAATTATATTCTCAATAACCAAAGTACTTAACAATTCATATATTAAAAAGCTCCCTGATTCAGACATATACAATTGTTTGAAACTAGATATTGCTTCTCCATAGCACACGTTGATATAGAGCAGACCAATGATCGAGAAGATTCTCAAGCCATTGCAACATTTTGTCATTTACGTGCTTTTAATGCAGTTTGTTTTGCAGTTTTGAATTCATTAGAGAGTGATATTCTCATTTAATATCTACGAAAAGAGCACAAACAATGCTGTCCCTATCGTAATTGTCTTTAATGCTTTTATATAATTATATATATATAATTATAAATAGTATATTTTAGTTTTTAGAATAAATAATGTACACAAGTACAAATTATTTACAGCATAGGAATATATAGCAATGTTTATTAATTGTTGGCAAATGTGGCAAATTCTTCCTCACTAATGATAAATCTATTATTTCTTGGGATAAATGCTTCATTTTTCATTAAATATATTTTTAATTTATATATTATATCATTAATATATTTTTTTTTACATTTTATTTTCAAATTAGAAAAATTAAAGAATATTAATTTTGTGTTCTTAGATTTCATATTTTTATTAATATATAACATCATTTGCTATGTTTAAATTAATTATAAATGGAAAATAAAAATAATTTTAATGTATTTATTACTTGAAATTACTAAATAATGTTTCTTTAAAGTACTTTACAAGATGAAAAAGTTCTCACATCCTTTTGAGAACAAACAATTATCTAATATTATATTTCCAGAAAAATGAGATTTTAAAATACATCTTAAGCTACAGAGCGAGCAATTCACTATTAAATAATATTTTAGTTAAAAGTCCCTTACTATATATAAACTATAAAAACTTGATATATTCTCGTATTAAATATGTAAACAACAGAATATTCTTTTCCAACGTTGAAGATATTAATTTTTAATCTCCCTTCTGCAGCAACATGAAATAGGAATGAAACAAAAGAATATCGTAAGCATATGATTCTCAAGTATAAAAATACGATATTTATTATTCAAGAGAAATATTTAAGAACACTGAAAAAAATGTAGAATGGAAAAAGAAAGTCACAAATATTAATCTCCTAACATGGAATGGAGTAACGGAAGTATGTATTTTTGTTATCTATTGAATAATTAAACGAGGAAATATACCCCTGATATATTTAGTTTTTTCCCGTAGCACGGAAACATTAAAGACCTCAGAAATTCTATTATTATTTAAATATAAATTAAAAATAACGTATTCCTTTTCCTATTATGATAATATTTTAAAGAGAAAAATGTGTTAAAAACGATATAGGTTTGAAATTTTTTTTATATAAGTTATGTTAACTAAATTACACTCTTTCCTTATTGTTAAATTAATATTTGAAAAAGTTAGAACAGCTGACTTTAAGCCAAAAAAAAAAAAAAAAGGAAAGCATAAATGTCAATAACGTAAGCAGAAGTACAGAGTGATTACTATTAAAGTCCCTCTTTTAAATTGCTCTGAAGAAAAGAACCACTAGTCAGAATGACTTCAAAGTTGAACTGAATATAATTGAAGACGGGAAAAATGGCACATATTATAAGAAAAAGAGTTTAGAAGTGTATCAATAGAGAATGCTGTAAGCGGAAAAACGAAAGTGATTTAGGATACACTTTGAATACAACTACGGCGACCTTGGTGCCTTAAGCCAATTATGCATCAATATATCAATGTGCAATAGCCAATTATATATCAATGTGCATGATTCTATCGGTTTTTTGACATAAAAATGGCTTTCAACAGTGGCGTAGCGTGGGCCTTTGCCACCTGGGGCTGACCGGAAATTTGTCGTCTTTTTATTTTAATTATTAGTCAAGAAAATTAGTAAAAGTAAAAAAAAAAGCAGCTTTAAATTTTTTGATTGATAAAAAAAATGCAATTTTCGGGTTTTTTTCATATCAAAATATTTTATAGAATTGTCAATATCAATATGTATGTCATGTTCAACTGCCAGAATAGCTAAATTTGTTAGCCTTAACGTGAACATAGTCGATCTAAAATAATTTTTGATTAATTTTAGCTTAGAGAAGCTTCTGTCTTAACTGGCATTATTGATGGCAGATGTTAAAAAAATTATCAACATTATGACAATGTTTGGTAAGCCATCTTCAAGTTTGGACTCAATAATATATTTTAATAAACTCAGAGAGCCGGACCTAAAGAGTTCTTTTTTACAGCCTGGGTCGGTTGCAGCTACGAAAGCTATTAGACGTACGCGCTCAAGTTGGAGTTATTTTTTATTAATGTCTTGAAGAGCTTGATCTAAGTTATGTTCATCGATGCTCAGTATCAATTAGCCTTAAAAAAGCATATTTTTGCGCTAGATTCTGCAACTGTTGGAACCTTTCTTGAATTTCAGCAGTTACTCTGTCTATTGAAGAAAACATTGTAAGCGTCATGTCATCATCGTACGATAACTTAACATTTTTAATTCCGTCACCAAATATATGTTTCCACCTGATTCGTTTTGGGAGTTCAAAAGAAATTTCAAGCCCTTCACATAAATTATTAGCATATAATAAAGCTTCATCCACGAATTCCTATCTTTTTGCTTCTAATATGGTCTGTAAAGCAAGTATTGTTTGAGCACATAGATGGATATTTAGTCCTTCTGTTTGCAAATAATTTTAAGCATAATTGACTTCACACAGTACGGTTGCCACAAATCTAAGTAACATAAAAAAATGTGATTGAATAGAGACTAATAAACTTCCTGAATCTGTGCGTGTATTAAAGCTTTCACTCGTTTCCGGCAGTTTCGTCACTCTGGCGCGATTTGGAGTTTGAAATATTTTTTGAATTTAAATATCGTGGTACTTGCCACCGCCCCTTTTCGCATGCTACGTCACTGGCTTTTAAGTCATTTAATTGTGGCACTGATAGTGAAAAGCACATTCATCACGGCAAGACTATAACCATCACGGCACAATTGATGGAACAAATCAGTTTTAATTGTATGTGGGCCATCAACTTTCGATACACTGTGGAACATTTTTTTCTGTCATTCTGTTTCCTCCTTTTTCAAGTATATTTATTTCAAATTTAAAGTAATTCTGACTAGTGGTTTTTTATAGCATTTAAAAATTGGTTCTTTAATTATAAGCACTTTGTACATAATATTCTTGAATTTTTTTTTAAAAAAAAAGAAACATGTCTCGAGACTTGCAATATAAATTTTCACGTTATACAAATATAATTAATGTGACAAACTTTTCTACTAATAAAATGCAAATATTTAATATAATATTTATTACCAACAACAAACGTAAAAAATACACACAGTAGATAAGCAATAGTTACTTATATAATGAAACTAACTGTGCTTCAAGGATTCATGAATATTTGATAAACAAAGGCTTGTGCATAGAAATTGTTTCAAAATAATGTCTTGTCATCTTAAAATATTAAAATCAAGTATCCATTAAAATTATTTACTTTAGTAAAAATATAACTAATTTTCTTACAGCATATCAATATTTATTACCAAGCCAGATCATATCTAAATAGTTATAGTTTCTTTTTTTCCATAGTAAAATAATAGGAAAAAAACATATCCTAATATAAAACGTTTGTTCCCTACTATCACGAATCTTAGGGTATTGATCTCTCAGTACTCAAAAGTAAGATTTTATTTGAAAAGTGAAATACAGAACATTTTGATTAAAAATAAAATTTGTGAATAGTTTAATCCTTTTTTAAAACATAGGAATTACATCCGAAAGGTGAAAAAAAAAGTATTTTTGAAATGATTCTCCTCTTAGAGGAAAAGAGTTTGTACTCAATATTCTGAAATATTGAAATAAATTGAATTCGGATTAATCAAGTAATTGCATTCTTAATTAATTTTTTAAAACTTTTTTAAAAAGAAAAATTGGTTTTACGCAAAAGAAATAGATTATTTTTGCACAATTTTTTAAATTTCTTTTATATTCGTGGAATGTACAAAATTTTCACACCTTTTGTAGCAGTTATGAATAGAGAGAGAGAGAGAAAGAGGGGAGACTATACTCTACTTAAAATATAAGAATATATAACTCTTATCTTTCTATTAATAAATAAAACAAATTCGAAGCAAGTTTACAACTCAAGACTTTTTCTGGAAAAAAATATTTCACGAGTGAATAAAAATGTTATATATCTTTCAGAGAGAGACTGCATATGTATTCACAGAATTCAAAACTTAAATGATAATTTACCAATGAAACAGAAAATTAAGTCCTTAAGAATTCCAAAGTTTTAATTACTATGCAGCAGAGTTATCACTTGGAAGAATATTTATTTCTTTTTTATAAAATAGTTTAATGATTCAAACGGAAATTATTGAGGATTCAAGTTACTCCTTTTGTTTTTGTTATTTTCATTGCCTGTGTATGATGGAAAAATCTAAAATTAGATTTAATAAGTAGCTATAATAAAACTGAATAAATAATTATTAAAGGTCACAGAGAATCAAATACATTAACTTTAATAAATGTCTATAACGAAATGATACAGTTGAAAAGGTATACCCATGTCTTTGTGCCAAGATAGGTCTCACTGACAATTCTGATTAGAGATTGAAAGTTATTGGCCCTAGAAACAATGGCGTAGCGTACACTCCCGCATTGCAGGAGTGGGCAGAACCTGTAAGGGGCTCAAAGCTTGTTCGTATTCTGGCTTGGGACCCAAAATCTAAGTTTGCCAGGGGGGGGGGGCGGTGGCCAATATTCTCTGTTACGCCGCTGCCTAACAAGTAGCATTTAATGTAGAGAGGGAGATTGAGAGAGTTAGATTTACGTCGTACTATATAAAGTTACACTAGGGCTATTGGTGACGGACCTCGTAATTTTGAATCATGATCAAGAGACTAGGATGACACCTGAGCTGACCCCTCCTCTCCTAACTTCCACTCCACACAAATGGGAGGATGTTTGAGCTTCGAAAGATTTAACGTGCATCGATCCTTTCTACATGGTGTGTCTTCAGTGATTCTAGAATCGAATTCATGGCACCCCAAAATTCATGTCCACGAGTTTCAACACTAGGCTATGTAGAGAAATATAAATATGAAAAAATAAGCTAATTATTGTAAAATTTTGAATATAATA
Source organism: Trichonephila inaurata madagascariensis (assembly GCA_019973955.1). NCBI lineage: Eukaryota > Metazoa > Arthropoda > Arachnida > Araneae > Nephilidae > Trichonephila > Trichonephila inaurata. The sequence continues at coordinate 153,953 of BMAV01006106.1, read as the reverse complement.
TGATGACTTTACAGGTGGAAGAGTATTACTGAAAACTGGAAGAAGAGAGAGAAACATGTAATGAATGCTTCAATGAAAATCAAAGCTACACTCAAAGTTATTCAATATTCTTCACCATCTAAACGTATGATCAAAGAAATGAAATAGGAAACGAGAGTAATCTGGGTAATAATTCCAGCAATACTACGTCAGAGGATATATTGTCAAACAGAGAACCAAGACTGGTCAAGTGGTAGATGCATTTCGTACTGCAATAAGTGGCTAACATCGCGTAAAACTACTCGAGATAAGCAAATGGTTGAAACAAGTAAATTTGCTCTTCTTAAAACCTATCATGTATGCTCCACTGATAAGAATGAAACGTAGTGCCCATTTACAATAATGTCGACAACCTCGAAATTGGGCTGATAACAATTTGGCCAGTATGCAGTTTTCAGAACAGAGTAATTCCTTTCTTTATTTGAAGGTGGCCCTCAACTGAGCTTAAGTGAGGATGGTTGTGCTTATCAACAACAAAAAAAAATTATGAGATGCCGATTACCGATGGCAATGTATTGGTATGACCATGAGGAACAGTCTCACGTGACTACACGTGATGGAATCCAGAGCTATGAACGAGCGAATTAATACATGAATACAATTCTGTTGCTCTGAATTTGTCTTTTTTTCATACCTTTATATATATATATATATATATATTCAGATATATGGACAGGAATATGACATTTTAATGCATAGGCTATGTTCAGAAACGTTTAGATTATCATCTAAACATTTTTAGAGAGCTAAATTTGTTAATAAATAGCTAAATTTGTATTTTAAAAATATATTTACTTTGAAAATGATAATGCGGTACTAAATTTTCGCGCTGCATTCTTTTATTCAGAAATATTTATGGTTCAGAAATTAAGTGCTTATCTGAATATAATCAAAACCATTAGAAGGAATGATATATACATATATATAGTGTGTTTATATATGAAAGGTCAGGGCGTGGTTAGTGAAAGGGATTTCTTAGTATTAGATGTATTTTCTATGATGGTTGATGTTGCATATTCAATGTTATCGACGAAGTAGTCCTTTGTGGCATTAAATCTTGTTTATTTAACATGGTAAGACACACAAACACATACACATCTTAAACAATAAACGACACAACACTGAACATAGAAAACTAAGACAAAGCGCGCTGCAACAGGCTACATGATTAAGGACAGACAGAAAAAAAAAATCCAGAAACCTTGGTTTATATAGGAAGCTCAAATCACATGATCTGGGTGAGCGGAGGGATGTAATTCAAAAGATTATTGTTATAGGCGTTTAGTTAGTTAAAATAATTAAATAGTTGTCCTGAAGGACTGGACCATAGATAAATCAAGAGCTATTAAAGATTAAATTACTGGGGATTACACACACACACTTATAATGACTGATGTTCAAAAATAAAATAATTTATACCTTTAATCACCATTTTTTAAAAATATAATATAGCTAAATTTTAAATTAATGACAGACACTTGTAAAAATAGAAACATTGAATGCCTCAGATTTTTTCTCCATTTGTAAATACATTTCTTACAGACAAATATTATACTATAATAAAAGGAAAAATATATGACTGTCTGAAGCAGTTATATGGACAAAGCACTGCTATCAAATAATAAAAAAATACGATAACGTATTTCATATTTTGTAATGAAGTAAAAAGTAACACAATTTGTACTACTGTTTCGCAAAAATATTATTACAATGCAACTTTTATAAAAGGAATATTTTTAAACCATTCAATTGTATTGATGAAATTTGTCTTGATACTCTAAATGAGAAAGAACTTGGAAAAATTATTAATTTAATAGAACTCAAATCTATAATGCTATTATAATATACCTTTATAAAAAAAAAGCATTCCGTCTACTCAATGTGAAGTATATAATTTAAAATTACGCTATGTATACAGGTATGTTTTTAATAGAAACTAATTGTTTGCATAGTTATTAGATGTAAGACATTTTTCTTTAAATTCTAAAATGATTTCTATTGGTTGTGAGTTGGAACAATTCCGGAATGTCTCTGTCTATAAACTTATAAATAATATATTTTTTAACAAGTTTTTTTCTCATTACGTTAAATAATGTTTCATATTTTTCACTAGTTTAAAAAGATGATTAAAAACCTAGCATAATCTTTTTTAAAAAATATGCTATAACCTTTAAATAGTCTTCCTCTCCTTTTCTAGTTTCCCTTCCTTTTTTTAAAAAAGAAAACACATTCTCCATTACCAAATACAGAGAATTTGAATTCTAAGTACTTGATATCACTTCAAATGGAAGAAATCAAGTAAAGAGCTTTTTTTTTCTACCTTAGCTCCCATTGCTGAAGGAAAGAAAATTGAAAACGGTTCGAATTTTGAAACAGAACACAGCAAAAAAGTCGTAAAATAGGGAGAAAAAAAGAATAAAATGAATAAAAAATTATTTTGCTCTTTCTTTTTTTCTTATATCATCAATATAATTTCATTTTTTAAAAATCATAATTCCTTTCGCTTCTTTTGTGTCATTGTTATTTTCTTTAAGAAAACAAAATTGTACAGTTAAGCCTAAAAAAAGAATGCTATTTAAAAATTTTATTTTCTTTTTCCTCTCTGAGGTATTATTTTGAACAAGTCCTGGTTAAAAAATGGTACACAGGTAAATATTTCCATTTTACATTAACTTTTTTGTATAAACAAAAATAAAGTAATTATCAGTTCTAAATTTATAATAACGATTTATATATATCAATTTTGAGTTTGCCCCAGATGTATGGTTTCTCTTTTGAAAAAAGATTATGTTGTAACAAAAGTGTGAATGAAAAACTCCATGTTTTCATTCAAAAATATTAGGTTAACTTAAAATACAGCTCAGATTTTTTTCAAAATAAATGAGAAATTTTCTATTAGTTGAATAATGCGTTTAATCACACACTTGAAAAGTTGGCTTAATGCGTTTAATCATACACTTGAAAAGTTGTAGATGATATACTTTTCATAACCTAAATTTTATTATTTTATACCCAATATTCTTCTCAAATTAAAATTTACCTTAAAAGTAATTTGGCATCATATATACCTTTTACTTGCCAACGACTATTATAATTACGTAATAGTTAATGTAATTTGGTTTAAAAGTTACATTCCACTCTTAATAACAATTCAATATCAGTTTAAGCAACTTAATTAGCAAGCTTTCTTTCTCATTAACATGCATAGGGTCGATTTTGTTATAGCTCAGATTTCATTTTTCTCTCTAGGAAAATACTAATTATAAGCAATATATCTTGTTTGCAAATTTTAATGAAAATTACCTCTTTAAAGAGATTCTACTTTTTATATGTTTTCATTCCAAGATAATTTTGATGTAATCTTTATGTTCTTAAGCACTTTCTGTCTTTAGAAGGCAATATAATGTCGTGTATATTATAATTCAGATTTTGTGTGAGTTAATTATCTATATTTACCTGCGGGAACTTCTAAATATTTAATGGATTGGAAAAAATTCTTACTCTTTCCTAATAAAAATGATAGTAGCTTTTACGAATTTAATTAGAATTAAACTTCAATTACTTCTACTTTTTTTACAAATATGCAAATAAAATGTTTGAAAATATTCAAAAATTAATATATTTACATTTGCAAAGAATTTGCATAGATTTTAGGTAATTGATTCAATAAAATTCGTAATCAGTTCGTTATATCAGTTACAAAATTCACACATCATTTATATATAATGTACTTTAATTCATAGTACACAAGAAAACTTCATTTTAACGATGAAATTTTTAATTGTTTGAGAAATATTTGAAATTTTCCGCATTGTAAAAGGAATAGACAACAATAGTGAAAAATTAAAATACCTCGACATAATTTTGATTTTATATCTATTAAACATTGCATTTGTATTTATAACATCGCCAAAAAGATTTCATTTATCAACAACAAAATAATTTTCTTATTTTTGAAAACTTTTGTTGATAACTGAGGGCGTTTTATTAACTCGCACTCTCATCAACACAAGGTCCTTTAAGGACAGACCTCGGGTCAACTGAGAAGGACTACACTTGAGCTGGCACCCTACTCTACTAACTTCCACACAACACCAGCTTAAGGTTTGAGCCCCGACAGAATGGATGTGTATTAAGCCCTCTGCACGGTTGGTCTTCATTGGCGCTAGGGCTCAAACTCATAACACGCCGGTTGCGAGTTCGTGACCTTGACCACTAGGCTACCGTTTCCGAAAATTTTGTTGATAAATACTTAAAATTAGAAATAAATTTTTTTAAGGAAATTTTTTAATATGTTTATGCGTTTATACAGAAATTAAGGTATCCGAACACGTTAAACTGACCAAATTCGGTCAAAACACATATTTTTTGTTTTTCATTTTATTGATTACAGCTCTCTTTTGACTTTACAAAACATTCTTTGTTTTGTTTCCACGTTGTGTATAGGCCATGTTACGATCAATTTTATAAAATTAGAAAAACCGGAAGAGGTTCTTTAATCTACCAGAAGTGGACACTTAAATTATTCAAAATTTGTCATTGTGCGAGTCTGACATTTCAAGCTATTACAAACCTATTTTAATGCAACTTTTTGAGCCTGATATTTAAATTATTTTCTAGAGAATATACTAAAGTATTTCTTGTTGTATGAACATGTTTTTGAGTTATGGCCTGTTATATATTTAAAAAAATTATTTCATAAGGAATGTCACATTCCTTATAATATTTACTTAATCATCTCTAAAATTTTTAAATTTTAATAAAACATTAACATTTTAGTACATTCTTTAGATAAATGCTTTTATTTTATTTTTACTGATATTAGTTTATTACTTTTCATCTAATTGCTTTGAAGTTTTTCTAAAATAATGCTAAAATTTTACTTACAATTGTGAAATTTAGATTTCTTTGAAAATATTGTTAGTTAAATATTAGTAATTATTGGTATTCCGAGAAAAAAGCATTTATAACATTTTACTATGCTACTTTTTAAAAAAGTACTGCGAACGTGTTCGGGTGCCTTTAAAGATTTAAAAAGAGCAATCATCATTAAGACTTTATCCAACTTAAAATATATTTCCCCAGATATATAATTAAATTATTTAATTTAAAATATGAATTTTTTCTCCTTCTTTTGAAAATACAATCACAATTTACTTGCTTTTGTTCGAGGAATTTTGGCATTTCTCTATAAATCAAAATGTTTGTTACATTCGCTTTACGTATAAGAACAAATCAAACAATATTTTGCATTTTTAATTCTATACAAATGTGGAAACAAGAACTGTTTTAAAATTAGCGGAGACTAAATTGATTTTTTTTAAAGAATCGAGGAAAAATTATTTTTGCAAGCAAATGATTTCTTTGATTAAAAATATACATATTGGTTTCGCTGTGTGATTCTGCTCTTAAATTTTATACCTAACATTAAACTCATTAGAAAAATGCACTATAAACAAAAATCAAAATAAAATGTCGTCATATAAAAACATATTTTCTACAAATAACGCATAGTTTGAAACTGCATTTAAATTCTGTATACTTCCTAATTTTTATAAGGATATGAAAATTTTTCAAATATCTAAAAACAACACGCAAAATAAAACATCAAATTCATTCATTTTGTTTTAATAATCAATAATTTTAAGTCAAAGAATACTTAATACTTATTACCAGTCCAATGAGAATAGAGGAATCTTTAATTTGAAAAAAGTATAATTAATCTTAATTGAGAGAGTTTTTTTTATCTGAATGTTAATTATTAATTTGCTGTCAGTTTTCAAGAGTATCATTTTAATTAGTAAAAAGTATAAACTGCTGATTCATCAAATACGTGCTACACCAAACAACACTTCTATGACCAAAAGAAGCACGATACTTGAAACCTCTTTTGCTTAGTGATATCTTAATGTAGAAACTTTTTTTATACATTTTCTCCTTTAAGATTGATTTTAATGAATCTTATTAAGATTACTAAAGCAATATAATGAATAGCTAATTTAAGAAAGTCTTCCTGGCTCTTATCTAAGTTCCCACATCCTCATTGCAGGAATTTAATTATTTTTTTATATGCACTTCTACAAGTTTTTTAAGACGCTTTTAAAATTCTGTGTAAATTAATTATCACTATCCTATTTGTTCAAATTTATTTAAAATAATGTAAAAATATACTACCGGTTGATTCATAAATAGAATGGCCAATTTCAGAGGATCATATATTTTTATTGAATAAAATTATTTACATGGAATTTTCCCTGTGGTCTCCTCTATCACAGTAATATTTACTAACCATTTTGACAAAGCTAAAACAGTTTTTTTCGATCATTTTTGGGGTATTTTCCCAACTCCCTCTTAAATTACTTTTTGAAGCCTTTGAAATGTCTATTTAATTGTTTTTTTAAGTATCTCCATAAAAAAATAACCGCAAGGAACACAGACAGGGGGCAGTGATAGTCATTTATTAGGAAGCAGACATTTTATTTTTTTAATCTTTCAGCCATTTTATAGTTGATTTTACAGTATGACTTAGTGCAGAATCTTGGGGTAAAACAAAGTTTCTTTGAGGGTAAAGATGTTTACTTTTTTTGATCAAGTAATTCATTGCATTTAGCATCAATTTTAAAGTTTGGTTCCACAAAAAATGGTTTTGTTAAGCTTTTTCCGTCCATACCATAGAAATTGACGGCCAACTTGCATTTTTCAAAACAGCTGCGTCTTTGCTACGTTTTTTGCTTGAAATATGTAGAATCTTCGTTTTGCCAGTTGTGAATAACAGATGCATTTGTGCTTCATCAGAAGTTATCCATGCTTTGCATCTACCTTAACGTAACACTAAATACAGTAGCCAAGAACGTTTTCTTCGTTTTTCTAAGGTGTTAACAGACATTTGATGACAGACTGGAAAATTTACTTTTTTATAGCCAGTTTTCTTTATCGGACGAAAAATTGTAGATTGATATATCTATAGTTTCTTTGCCACATATTTTTGAGGCAAATAATTTTCTACAGCGATAATTCTTTTCACAACTTTTTTTCTCTCTCCTTAAGGATTTCCTTTCATTCAGATTTTTTCCCTGGAGCTTTTGATGAAGAGACAAATTTTATTTCTTTTTGAAGTTTACATAGTAACATAATAGAAAAATGTCTTTTTTGATTTTTAAATGCTTTGTTATTTACAGAATTAGAACAACCATCCTTCAAAAGCTGTAAAATTTCGTTCTGGGTTTGAGGGCCCAATAGCAGTATTGTAACTTACTCTCACTAATAAAAATGTTTAGATTGGTAATTTAATTGTTTCATTTTTCAAATAAATCCAGTAGTAAAACGACAGAAATTCATCATGAATAGTTATATACTTTTAAAATCACCCGGTATAAATTTAATTAGCAGATTTTATTAACGCTTCATTTCAATCGAATATTTCAACGAATCCAACGCACAGTTTGCTAAATTTCATTTCAATTATAAATAAACATAAAATTGTTCTTACTGATTTCCACACCTATTTTTTTATTTCTTTTCAAATGTTTATAGAAAATGTTTTATAGAATTAGAATGTAGAATTAACTGTCGGATTGGAACTATAAGAATTGTAATCATATAGCTTAAGCCTTCTTACAACGTTCTACAGGATCAAAACTCTAATTACAAATTTTCTTCAATTAAGTTTTCCGTATAAACTGAATTAAAGTATATCAAGTTATCCGAATACCTGAAAATCGTGAATTTTTTCAAAAGTTGACAAATTTTTTTATGATTTTATTTTATATACCCTCTTATAAATTTCATAAAAACACCAAGTTTTTTTTTATTTTTCATTCACTAGAATGAAAACTACAAGTGTTTTAGTAATAGCAGAGGAGATAACTTCAAGCAAGATGTCAAAATTAAAAATACGATTTACTCGAAATGTGTTTTAAGAAAATGTTCAAATGGAGAAGCACAATTGCCCAAAAGTTTTTAAAAATAATTAACTGAAATTTTTTGTGTATGTTCAGTATAATAGTAGAAGTGTTTTAACCTTCACATTTATCAAGCACAGTTTTATTACAAAATTTACAATCCCTTGTGTGAATGTAATCACTGTTTTTTTTCAAACAATTTCAGATAATAACTAGGATAACGCGCTCTAGTTTTTGTAAAAATAAAAATATGTCTTATACTGAAAGGGTATTGCAAAAATGAATAGTAAAGTAACACATCAAAATTAAAAATTGAGAATTTGTTCATAAACATTTTGTAGAGAGTTGGCCCTGTTTATGTAATTTTTTACCCATTTTATTAATAACATAATTTTTTTTTCTCTTCTTAATTTTAGCATTGTTTTCTTAATATGTACTAAATAAATCTAAAAGCCAAAAAAAAAAAAAAAAAAAAAAAAAAAATTTTTTTTTTAAAAATAATTTGACGCAAGTAGTCGGATACCTTAAATC
>BMAV01006106.1:125135-140384 GCA_019973955.1 Trichonephila inaurata madagascariensis | reverse complement strand
ATATATATATATATATATATATATATATATATATATATATATATCTTGTTCAATATCTCAATCGTTAATAAAATACATTTTAAAACACTCAATTGAGTTAAAATTTTATATACACCATATTTTAAATGAGAATACTGTTATTTAATTATACTTTACAAAAATTAATTGATTAAAACTAATTATTCAAAGAATTACAGATACAGCCCTATTGGCATCATTTTTGGTGACTTAACAATTATTTTGGCGACTTGTGTCAAACCATGGTTTTATGATCTCTCTCTCTTTTTTTGTAATTTATTTTACTTTTTGTTTTGTTTTTATTTATTTTTTTTAATTACTTTTGTATTCTAATTTCCTGAATGTTAAAATTTTTTTAATTCTAATTATCATGTAAGCTAAAATTTATTAAAAGAAACAGGAAAAAAATTAGTTTTTACAATCCTTCAGGCTTTAGAGAAGCAAAAAATATTAAAAAAAACGAGGGAATTCTTGAATGAGCACAATTAATATCTTATGATCCATAAAAAATTTCAAAAGAAAAATGCGGAAAAGAAATATCCAAGCCAGTCTTTTATTCATATTTTAAATATTTTTCTTTTTTGTGTGCTTCGTTTATATTGATCTAAACTTCCTGTGAAGAAAAGTAAAAATATCAGTTATGTATGTATAAAACAAAGGAAAGGAAATAATTACTTCCAGTTATTTATTCCTTCTTCGGATAAAAAGCTTTAAAATAAACTGTAACGTACAATTTTTTTTATAAATATTTTAATTTTACATTACATTCTGTTTGTGTGTAGAGAACTACGGTAATTAATGTCTTGTTTTAATTTCTATATATGGTTTCATAAATAGAAAGCTTTAGAGTGTTATTTGGGGTTTAAAATTAGTTCTCTTGATCACTTAGCTCTTTTATAGGTCTTAATTAAATTAACCACATCAGCCTAAATGTCAAGGTTTCGAACTTGTTGATAGCGTATCTTGAACTATGATTTAGTGCCGCTTTTGTGCTAAGGTCAAGTGACGTGGACGACACCTAAGCTGGCACCCCCCTCTAGTAACTACCACACAACACCAACAGGATGACGTTTGAGCTCTCGACAGATTTAAAGTGCATCGCTCCCCTACACGGCGGGTCTTTAGTGGTACTGGGCTCGAACTCGTGACAAAGCCATCCACGAACCGATACCTTGATCACTCCGCTACCACGACCACCCTGAAGTGTGGGCCGCTACAAGTTAAATCTATTGAGGCTCATATGTCATCCCATTAATTTAATTTAAAAGTTAAGAGAAGGGGTGTCACAGCCCAGGTATCGTCCATATCACTTGACCATGGTTCAAAATTACGAGGTCCGTCACCAATAGCCCTCTTGATGCTTTGTAGTATATGACGTTGATGTTAGTCTCCCTCACTCAGCTCTAAATTAAATGGTGTGTTATTAAAAAAAAATAAAGAACGTGACTAAACTATTATATTAGAGCAAAAAAAAAATATTTACAAATTACTCCAATCTCTCCTTTAATTAGAGAGAGAGAGTAAGAAATTAATTTTTAAGAGTCTCATAAAGAAATATAAGAACATTTTATTTTATTGTTATTTAATATTCAAAATTTTTACTTTCTGTATCATCATGTCAGTGAAATATCCCAATCAGCTAAAAATTATATAGTTTCAGATCTTATTTTAATCCTAAATATTAATTTTTGCCTAAGAAATACTAATTGAGGATTTCTACCGAGCAACTGGCATCCTTCAAAAAAACTAATGACACATCACTCTATTATAATTTTGCATATTTTGTCCTGGCTACAGTATTCAAGATGTACTACTAGTACTGATTTTAGGCCACCTTCAAGATTCTTGATCATACAAACAACTAAATACATTTGAATTTAATCGGAAATTCGGAATGCGTCATGAGCAGGGATCTTATTAACTATATTGTGTTCCGTCATTTTGTACAATTAAACTCCGATTGTAAAAATGTTATCACCAAAGTTAACTGCATTGTACACACCTCAAAGAAAAGAAAAGTTATACGGCTTATGGTTTCATGAGTTCGATATATAATGAAAAAGGCTATTATCCTAAAAGTAAAAATATACGAATTTCATATAATATAAGCTCATATACATCACTCGATGGTAAACTTTATAATATCAAAAGTGCAACATTTCCCACAGCAGTAGAAAAAAAACATTATTACTCCTGATTTGGGCTATCTAGTTCAACTATAACGTTTTATCAACGCTGCGCTGTAAAGTTCATTGATATGTTTATAACATCTTACGATTTTTTCTGTTGAATTTCATTGTATATTATCTTGAAGCAGTTACTTAAGATGTGTGTCATGGTAGATGCCAATTCTAAGAAATCTCAATATTTTTATTATATTCAAGAGATTTTCCCTCGTCAGTTACAGCTGGGATTGCACATTGTCTCTAAGACAACGCCAAAAGTGGTATTTAACTGTATTTATATAACAACATTTCAACTGACACGTCCTTCCATATACCCAATGACTCCACATAAAGTACTGAACTTTTTAAGCTTGGAAGTGTACAATATTTTTCTACATTTCATTGTTTTTTCCCCTTTTACTACCCTTTTATTAATTTTTCAGATTATATTATATTTTGAAATTAACTTCAATTTTCAAGAAGGAAAACACAAATGCCAATATGCCGCTTTTGAGAGTGGATTATCCATGCCAATTCCAAAGGTTCTGTAAGAACACTCACGACACTTTCTCTTCTCCGGACAAAAAGATTCTGAAGGGAGAAATGTAAGTCAAATGCTTATTAATTGTTAAAAAAAATTGAGGCATTGGTTCGAATACCGAAGAAGGCATGGATGTTTATAAATATATAGTGCCTTTGCGGAGGGGGGGGATACTGTGGATAACCGTCGAGCCGCAAGTCCTCTCGTGAGGTTGGTGGAAGGGAAAGAGAGGTAGGAGGCCAATGACCGTCCCAAGGAGTTCTCCCTCATAATTGGTGTGGAACCGAGCTAAATCAAACCGTCGCCTGAATGATACTCAAGGCTACGGCCAACGACAGGCGTATATCTAGCCCCTTGCCATGATGAAGTTCATTGGCCTGGATCTGATGTAGTCGAGATCAGGTGGCATAAGAAACAACAACAGCACAATAAAATATATATAAAGGCAAAAAAAAAGACATTTATTAGTTAAATCTTTTAGCTTACTTAACAATTCCCTTAGTATTAAAGTTTATGCATTTATTTTGCAATTATGTATATATATATATATATTGATCTTTTTGACACCAATACTTCAGAAACATTTTTTTTTAATTTAACTTATGAACATAATACAAGTCATATTAAGAATTTGTAAAATAAAACATATGCAAAAATACAGTGCTTTTCGTGCACGCCACTTTTCAAAGAAGATATGCGAATATATTAATTCATTCATATATATCTTCCTTGAGGGATGAAATATATAAGAGCATTCAACAATTAATGAAAACATATATTTATGAAATTTTACCCCTCCCCATCCAACTTTGAATAAAACAACAAATAAAGCATGCATTAAATCAGAATGATTCTAATAATATTAAGACCTTATTACACTATGAAATTTCCAAGTCAATCAGGTGTAAGTAAATTCGTGACTGACAATGAAACATAACTGTTGCTTTTCTGAAGTAGAGTCAACACGCTTTTCGCTTGCTCAGTTTAAAGTAACTTATAACTCTAGAAGTCATTTTATTTTCTTTGAAGCAGAAAAAAAATTCTGAAATTTAAAAAGCTATGCATGAATAAAAGAATTAAATACAAGTTTTATTTTATAAAATACTGAAGGAAGTATTCCGTATTTTTAAAAGATGACGAAGAATATTCGATTAAAGAAATGAGAGAAAACTAACTTTTAGTTAGAAAAAAAAATCTAATTCCTTTTCTTGAAAATTGTTTCCGTTTCTTTTATCACTTGATGTACATTGTAATTTACTAACAGTTAAAGAATTTAAATTCCAAGAATCTAAATTGAATTGAAGGGAAAGAAATAAAAAAAAAATTAGTCTTTTTTCACATCAATTCTTCATATCGAACAAACGAATACTAAAAACTGATTGAATTTTTAACGAAGCACACTACTAGCAATTCATGATCCAAATAAAAATAAAACGGAAAAAAGAATTCTTTCCCCATATCAATTCCTTCAATTTTGCATTTTAAATCTAATTACTTTTTTCTTTCGTTTTTTTTCTCAACATATTCCAAAAATAAGTACAAATTGCAAGAGAAGAGAAATTAAGAATATTTTATGCTTTCATTTTGCTTCTTTCATTGAATACATAATTTGAGAAAGAAATCCAAAAAAAGTATTTCAAATGAATACCTTTATTTCCAATTCCATCTTTTTGCTTTTTCAAATAAAATCAATTCCAATCATTTTGTTATTGATTCTTTTTTATTTGGTTTCAAAAATATGAAATTTGCAGTTCATCGTAATGATTATTATACGTTATTGATTATTATACAATATACATTTTTCTTCATGACTTTTTTTATATTGTCTTTATCTGAATGAATAAAATGTACGTGGCAAATATAATAGAATTTATATTTAAATATTTCTTTGAAATTTATTTTGAAATAGAGACTAATTTTAAATAAATTACAATATATATTAACTTCGAAAAATTTCCTTATTACTAGTATCCTTTCATTTATTTGTAGAAATATTCTATCAAAATTAAATACAATATTCTGATATTATGCATGCGTTTACCTAATCTACGAACTAGCACAATATCAAAACAAATTTGTTTAAGGCTTGTTTCAGTATATGAATTACACTTAACTGTTATTCAATTAAATATTTTTTACAGTTTCTTTATTTTATCTCATACCGTACTTCAATATATCTTTGGCACAGGATTTGTTGTTAACAAACGAATAAAACATCTTATTTTGGACTTTTAATCAAAATCCCCCAGATTATGCAGAATCAGAATACGGGGAAAATTTTCAACTACAGTACGATTTGTGTCCACTTACCAACAAAGGAGATAGAAGATAAAAAAAAAGGATAGTTTGTATAGTGATTTATACACCCTTTACAATCAATGCCCTCGGAATTACATAAAACATGTATGTATTGGGGGACTTTAATGCGAAAAGACGGAATAGAAGATAAATATAGACCTGTAATTGGTAATCATAGTCTGCATTCTATTACCAGTAACAATGGTATCAAGCTTATAGATTTTGTGGCTGAACATATGGTGGTGGGAAGCACAATGTTCCCATTCAAAGATATTCCCCTGATATTTCTTTTATTTACCAAATAGAACATGTCCTGATTGATAATAGAAACTTCTCTAATCTTTTGGATGTTAGACTCTATCGGGGTGTCAGTATTTATTCGGACCATTACCTGGGTATGGCCACACATATTGCGTGCAAAAATATCTAACTTTAAAAACACTTAAAGAAAATGAGAATACAGATTTAATTGTTCTAGGATAAAAAAATATAAACATTCAAAAAGGGAAAATCTGAGCAACAGAGTTGGAGTTATTGGATTTGAAACTGCCACTAAAATGGGAAGAAGAAAACGCTTCTTTTGAAAGGAAGCATTTTAGTGACTACTGATGAAGTTTTGGGACCTAATGAGAAGACATTTAAGAAGGATTGGTTTGATGAGGAATGCAAATCCACAACTGAAAAAAAAATAAAGCATGTATTGAAATGCATCATACTGTAAAAAGAAATGGGAAATTAATACATAAGAAAAAAAAACTCGACTATTTCGAGATATATGATTCAAGGATGCTGAGTATCTAAGAGAAACAATGAAAGCCGAACTTTCTATGATTAATAATTGACAAAAAGATTTTAAATCCATTCTGTAGAGCCACCCATGATGAAATTCTCAGTGATCCCTGCGATATGTCTATGAGATAGATTGAATATTTTAGTGACTTGCCTAATACTAATCATCCTACCTATTTTATTCCTGAAACCCAGCTAAGTCCGACGAACATTCAGGAATTACTACCAACCTTAGAAGAGGTTGAATTAGCACTTAGGACCCTAAAATTAAAGAAGGCCACTGGTCTTGATCATATTCCAGCTGAATTCCTTAAATTTAGAGGGCGTTTACTAACAAGATGTTTACACGATATCATCTTGGCAATTTGAAATGAAGAATAGCTGCCCTTGGATTGTACTAGTGACATTTTGTGTCGAATTCATAAAAAAGGGGACCCACTTACTGTTGTAATTATTGAGGTATATTATTCTTTTAAATAGCATTTATATTATATGCTCAAAAGTTCTTTTTAAAAGACTGTCACCTTTGGCTGATGATATACTTGGAGAATACCAATGTGTGTGGATTTAGAATGGGGAAATCCTCTTGTGAGCAGATTTCTATATACGCCAAATTCTTGAAAAATCTAGAGAGTTTGGGTATTGAATTACACTGCCTCTTTTTTTATTAATTTCAAGACAGCGTGCGATAGTGTTGACTGTGACTCCTTACTTGTAATTCTTGCTGAGCTGGGCATTCCAAAAAAACTTTGAATGCTTCTTATGGCAACTTTGATCCAAACTGTTTCCTGTGTAAAACTTTCTATAAGCCTCACAAAGATTTATGGAGTCAGAAATGGTGTGAGACAGAGCGACGCTCTTGCTTGCTTCCTTTTTAATTGGCATTAGAATGGGCTAATCGCAACTCCGCCATTAACATTAGAGGTACCATTTTCACCAGTGCTGTACATGCAGATTATGTATTGGCTATTGCTCTTACGGGAAATGCTTTCTTAGAGGAATGTCTGACCCTTAAGAAGTCGACTGAAAAGTTGTATTTAATTATTAATGTAGAAAAACTTATATACATGCCAGTTACAAATCTCCAATAGGTTTTAAATATCTACAGACTGAAAACTATAATTCTGAAACAGTTGGTAATCTTGCTTATTTGGGCATTTACATTCTAAACGTCATTGGTGCTGAAATTAAAAGACGTATTATTGCTACTAATCGCTGTCTTCATGCTAGAGCTTTCTTAAGGTATACGGTGATTTTTCAAAAGCGTATAAATGGATAATATTTATGACCTATTTTCAAAATATTCTCCTTTTGTGAAAAATGCTTCTATTATACAATAATATTTTGCCTGTACATAGCTCAAATATCTGTACAGAGGCTCACCAAGAAATTTTGAAAACTATTACTTAGAAGTGGGTTAATCCATATTTTACGACAACAGAGGAGAGAAATTTTAAGAAAAAAACTCCGATAATTATTTCAATTGATTGTAACTCTAAAAATAATGTGAATTTTTCAAAAATGATAGTTGAGCCTTTGTACAGAGGTCTGAGCTATATTCAGACAAAATCTTATTATAATAGAAGCATTTTTCACAAAAAGGTAACATTTTAAAAAAAAGTTATTCTAAGTTAATTTTTTGCCCAAATATTGTATTTAAATAATTTTTTTGTCAAAATGTCCTTAAAACAATTTTATACATGTAGTCTAATCTAAGTGACACTAAATATCATGAAAATTATCCATTTATGCGGTTTTTTTAAAATTACGGTTCCGAACGTAGTCGGATACCTTAAAGTCAAAGTTAAATAAAAAACATACAAAAATTAGGCTGTACAAAACAACCATCAAATTCTTACGTACATATGGATATGAAACTTGGACTTTGACCAAGTCACAGGCTGAACAGCCAGCCATCTTTGAGTTTTAAGTTCTTAGATATATCTTTGATGCTATGAATGGGAATGAATTGAGGAGACAACGACATAATTTTGAATTACATAAGCTAGTTAAGGAAGTATATGTCATCAAATACATCAAGATTGTTGTATTGAGGTTCGTGGGACACATCTACCGTATGGACCGCTCATCCGTGACATTCAGAATTTTCAATTGCAAACCTATTGGAACTAGAATTAGGGGTGGACCCAAATTGATTTGGGCTGATTGTGTGGTGGAAGATTTTAAAGTTTCAAAAGTAACCAATTGAGAACTGCGTAGGTTGGAAGATGATTCTGGGGAAGGCCTTGGACCAGTTTTGTGCTATCGTGTGAATAGAAGAAAAATCTTTACATCAGAGGCTTCCTTATCTCTTTAAAGTTCAAAACTTATTTCTTTCGTTTCTTTTCTCTTAGGAATTTTGATTGGATGATCACTTATCATCCCACAATAATTTATCCTAAACATTTAGAAACAGAAAGGTAGAAACAGTAAATGAATTCGATAAAATACTTCATAGATTAATTTGTAATACATTTAATTACGACAACGAATGTCTTCTGGAAAGAAATTAAGTGTTAAATGTTCCAATATTATTGTTCTAAATAATTAGTTTTTTGCTTGATTATATTGACGTGATTCTTAAAATATCGAAAAATAAATAAATAATGTTATGTCAGTTTCCTTAATTGGGGTAATAAATCAAACCTTTTGATTATTTGTATTGTAGTTTTTCAGTTGCTTGATGATTTATTGTATCAACTAATGTGTTTATTGTTCGATTGCATTATGATTTTTTAAGATGTCGAAAAATAAATGTACCATATTTCATTTAAGCATATATAATATTGGCTGTTATTTCGCCAAATATTTTATTTTCACTTTACCTAGTACCAGCAGGTAATGTGCAGATTAAATAATATCTAGTAGGTACTAAGCAGATTGTCTAGGTAATTCGCTGATTACCTAGGTAATTTGAGAAATGACTCAATATTCCGTAATTTAATGGATCACACTAGTTGATGTGTAGATTACCAAGCTAAAATCTACGAATGAGTTCATTTCTGCACTTTAGCAGTAACATTCACAGAGAAAGGAATTAATAACCTCATTGAGTGAATTCAAGGAAACTAGCAGAGTATCTGCATTTAATGATAAGTATTTTTTCATTATAATTATTTAGAGTAAGTTACAACTGACTCACTTCACATTAACAATTAGAAGTTGTTAATAATTATTAAATTACACAAAATAATTGCGTTTTCTTTCTTTAATCTTTCACACTTACGCAAGCACAATTTCGCTATAAATCTACACACTCATTTCTCCTAAATTACTATGGAAAATAACTGTAAAAACTAATATTAACTATGTTACTGATCATTATGAAAAATATTAGTGAAATATTCTACCAATTCATAAAATTAACTGTTCATTAAAGGTTTTACAGTTTAGAAAGACCATGCAAAAATATTGGTAATTAAAATAAAAAAAAATCGTTTTTCATACAGTGCTTGAAAATATATTTCTCACTAACTTCAAAATATCTAGAGAACATATAATGTTACTTATCATGCAACTTATTTATTACTATGGAAGTTTTTCTTATGAAAATACCTCTTATTGAAAAATGTAAAGTTTTATATAAGCGTCTTCTTCTTCCAATGCACTCTTTTGCACGAGTATACCACAGATTACAAGTTATTCTTATTCATCGTATTTTAAATCTACATATGTATTAATTTAATTTTTACACAATATAAAATATTCAAGATAAAAAAATAACACGACATTTTCCTAATACATACTCACAATTTTCAAAAGAAAGGCATATTGAATGTCTCTTTTCAAAAAAATATTTTTTGAAAATTAAGAAATGCTTAGAATTTTATAATTTTAAAGTTTACATATCCTATAAATAAATCTATTTATCATACTAAGAAAAATAAGATCTAGGCTTGATATAGGCCATGTATGTCTGATTTCATTTAATTTGTGTGGTCTATAACGTAAATATTATTTCCGATTTAAAAGACTGAGTTTCTTATAAATTTAAGAAGTAAAATGCAATGAAAATGCTTCAGGAAAAATATTAAATTTGAATAAAAAAAGATCAGCTGAAATCTATAACTAACAATTTTATAAAATATATTTTCATATATAAAGTAATATTACTGTTCGTTTGTTCCCCAGTAAGTAAAAAAATAATTCTTAACCCTTTAAAACGGTTTCGTATTTTTGAGAAAACGGTAATAAAAGTTGCTATTTTTTTTATTCAAGAAAATTATATAAAACTAAATGTATGTTCAATATATGTATTTATTTTTAAATTTTGGGTAAATTTTTAGCTTGAAATACAAAAAATTAATTTTTTAAGAAAAGCCAACATTCAGAGGTACTATGACTGAATGTTGGTTTTCCGGCAAAAGGAAAAATTAAAAAAAAAAAAAAACATGTGTTTTCTGCATTAAAGGAGAATTTTATTATACTTATGTACAATGTAAAAACATATTAGTAATTTTTTCTTGTTCGATAAATTTCAAAGCATGAGATAAAAAAGACAACATCACACGTAACAGTACTTACTGATCCATCATCACAGCTCAGATTCACTAACCAAACTTTCAAAACAATCAGTTATTTCAGAATCACTCTCAGATCCATTTATAGTTAAGGTAGAATCCAATTCAATTCCTGACCAGCACCATAATGACAATACAATATTAATATATATATATATTATCACAGAACTCAAATCACGTGTATTCTCGGAAAAAGCGGAACTAAGTAACTGATCTTAAGTTACAAAAATATATCGAAAATATATATGTTTGTTTGTGCTAACATCTAATTTAAAATAAAATAACTATCTCTAAATTCGTTACTAATAATCTGATACTGCCATCTGATGAGAAATAAACATGAATCTGGCCATAAGAAATAGATGAAGAGGCCACAAGAAATTAGCGCGTTACTTTTGGCCACTCCAGCCCGGAAATATCACGGGCACGAGAAATAGAGAGGGAAATTTCACCCCGTGATATTGACGGGAGCGAGAAGCAAGGGGTTAAAGTAAAAAAAATACAGAGCTTTAATGTTCACTTATGTCCTGTATGTACAAAAAAGTTCACTTTATCAGGCAAAAACACTCATCCGTCTTATTTGAACATCAAAAAGATAAAAAAACGTCCTTCATTGAGAAGCATGTTCTTTTCTTTAAAAGTCAATACCCAGTAAAAGCTCCTTAAACCTAATGATGTAGAAGTAAAAAAGTAAAAAAAAAAAGAACCTTTCAATCTAAACCTACAATGTAATATTTTAAAAACTCATATAAAAGAACTACTGGTAGGTATTTCTAGATATCATTTTACTTTTCTTATACAGTTAGGAAACCAATCGATCGGTATTTCAATTCGACCACTGAACACGAAAAAAGCTCTCTCTATATAAAAATTCAACCTCCTCGTGACATTCTTCTGAAGCAAAGGGAATTTTCTTTCAGTTTTTATTGATGCTCACTCATCTGGTAAAAGATCGGATCATTCCGTTCTCAGAATAACTTCACACTCCCCCCCTCTATCTCAACCACGACGCCCATCACAGGAATGTTCCTATTTCCTAAGATAACTTGTGTCCGGCTTTATCTCGCCTCATCCGGATATAAAGAGATAGAAAAGAGATGTATATTGACCGCATCATGGTCGAATTCATGGATTAGTCATTCCTCCCATGTTCGGTTTCTTCTCGAGAACTTCGGGGGATAAGAGGGACTTTAAGGTGACGTCACTCATTCATAGCGAGATAAGGTTTACAACTGTCCATATGTGATTCCGATGAAAAGTAAACGCAATCTTAAGAAATGATTATATTTGTATATATCCCTATAGAACCTCAGGGGCAGCTGAAGTAATATCTCTGAATTTTATTGGACCCATGTATCTTTTGTGGAAGGGAAGGTATATTTGCTTCGAATTTGAAAAGATTGGTATGTTTGCTTTTTACTGTCGAGTTTATGCATATGTTACCGTTTAAGTATGTGATTCAGTTACTTCATAGAATAATTAGATATTTCATGAAATCTCTAGACAAGTCAGTTAAGGTATATAATAGATGAAAAATTTCATACTTTACCTAGTTATTCTATGAAATAACTAATGATAGACCGTTAAAGTGAAAAATAAACGATTTCAACGTTATTTTATAAATTAATTGATCATAACAAGCTGAAAACTGTTGAAAATTACATTTTATACCTGTTGCGGGTGATTAATTGATAAACAATAAGGAAAAGCAGATGGAATAATTTTTTATTGCTCATATTGCTAATATTAGCTAAAAAGAAAGGGAAAAACGAATATGTTTTGTATCTGTTACTGGTACAATTAATTTTTTAGTCCTTGAGTTTCAAGGATATCATACTGCTGGAGAAACCAAGAGTCACGTGGTGCTTTTGTCTGTGCTGTTTATAAGCATGTTTTATCTCTGCTATCAAAGTTAATATTTTTTCACGAATAAGGGAAGCACTGTTTTCTTTTGCCCCGCGCTTATTTAATAAAGATTCAAATCTTTTTTTCATTCATTTACAGGTTGGTTTCTCATTCCTGAAAAAATCATTGATTGACAACAGATTGCAAAAATATTTGTTAATAATCTAAAATATAAAACGCTATCTTAAATACACCATCTAAATTCTACGTTTAATAGCAACAGAGTAAAGGGTATACACACACACGTCATTGCAGAGCAGCTATGAGTGGTTGAAAAATGATTAAAAGCAGTTAGAAATGGTTCAAATAACTTTCGGGTGCAGTATTTCATACTTTAACGATCAAGAAATCGTTATTCTATGGAATACCTAGTTAAATCGTAAAATTCAATAATTTTATGTACTTTAACTGACGTGTGTCTAGTTATTTCAAGAAATAAATATTTATTCTATGAAATAACGGATTTCACACTTTAACGGTAACATATGTTAATACTGTAAAATCCATGGATAACGCTACCGTAATGCGCCCCTATACTTTCAAGCTGCATTTTTTAATTTTGAGATATATTAGCCGTATAATGTGCACTCCCTTTCTTTTAAAGAATCCTGATATATGCATGTGTAATGCTGTTATGTTTTGAAGTCTTTTTTTTTCAAGATATTATTCAAAGTTACAGAAAAAATAGTATACTTCTAGAACTACAACCCTTTACATTCATAAGAAATGACTTTTCTTTTAAATAAACCATATTTCGATCTATATAAAAGTCTAATGTTTTCTACGCTCATATTTTTTTATTTTTATTTAGAAAGCTCTCACATTTTTATACCCGACGTATAACGCGCACCCATACATTTCAATTTTGTTTTTTGTGTTAAAAGTGCGCCTTATACGCCGGGTTTTACGGTATATATATATATATATATATATAAACTCAGTTATCATGTAAGAGTACATACTTGTATAATTTTCAGATTAAACAGAGTTGGTGATAAAATATGTTTAAACATGAAGTGTGTTGAATTAGTGGACGTAAAATGATTTGTGCGAGATTCAATCCTTGTTAATCGTGAATTAAAAATGAGCCACATAGAAGATATACCGGATTGTAATATGAATGTGGTTGAGAATTTACACAATACAGAAAGATGAAAAGAAGAATATCTCTAAAGGGACTATAAATAATAATTTAAAAGATTAATAAAAAAAACCACAAAATATAATTTTAAAAGCAGTCGTGTGTAAATGACGGTTATAAGAACATAATTATACTGATAACTCAAAATGACGAAATGTATTGTAAGAAAGAAGTATTTCAGGAACCTAAAACCAAAATTACAAGAACTGCGTCAAATATATGGACTGATTTCTTATCTCTTAATCCCAAGAAAAGATTTACTGTTGTTTGCAAGAAAAAAAATGGAGCTGCAAAGACAAATATGAAGGGAGTAATTAAAGTTGTAACAGCATACAATTTGTGCAAGAATTATCGATGCTTTGCTTTTTCCGACGCCACTAGTTTATCAACGTATGGCTTGGCAAGCAAGAAATTTTACTACAGATAGCTTGAAACGCTTACAGAAGTCTAATAATTTTGCCATGTTTTGAGAGGTGTATGTGTGGTGAGAGCTTAGAATAGCTATGCATTTTGACAGGAAAATCAAATTTCATAGCATAGAGAGAAGTACTTGAGTATTTGATAATTCCATCACATTGAAAAATCTGCTTTATCATTATCTAATTTTTTAAGAAAACTTTGCATCTAGTGTTATATTAAAGGCCTTACTATTACTTGGGTTAGAAAATATAAATTCAAGATCCTTAATTGCCCACCTACTTTCTTTGGTTTAAACCTGATAGAGGAACTTAGAACTTAACATGTGGAACTTATAATGGAAAAACTTCCCAGAATTCTACTACAATGAACAAATACTAAATAGTTCAACAAGTAAAATATCTTTAGACAGCTTTCAAAACATTTTTAAAATAAAATGTCACTAAATGCTACCGATTAATTAAGTTTTTCTTTCAATGAATTATACCATTTTCTCATGTTACTCTTATTTTTAAAATCCCTGTTACAACTAATGAATATTATTCTATTTATAAAAGACTCAATGAGATAAATTCTTTAACGTATACAGCATCATGCAGCACATTGAAATACTGAACCATTCATTTTTAACAAAACAAATGTACATTTTTTCGCTATTGTAACATTTTGAATGTAAGTTGCATAAGTGTTTATATGAAATCATTATATTGATGGGATTTGCCACAAAATCCTCTTTTATTCAAATTATATGTGTATATTATATGCGTTATATATTGGAATAAAATAAATCAATATACATATATTTGAGCATTTTAAAGATTAGTGACTCCTGAATATAAAAATTTTTGATTTACAAGAAGAAAAAACCTAATAGAGAAAGAAGATTTACATTTTTTTTCAAATTCTAATTTCATTAATGTTACTTTGATTATTTTGATTTAAATCCCAGAGTCTTTTAGCAAATCTACGATCTCGTACATGTTAAATCCATTCAAGTTCTTTGAAATCACTTTTTTATCCTTTAAAAATCAAATAATGGCAGAAATTTTGAAAATTACTTTTTCTTCCTTCTTTTAAACTATCTTAACAAAACTAAGACATGAACAAAAGTTTTAATTTTTTAGTTGTGGAAAATAAAGATTTTACTAGTATTAGACGAAGCAAATCACACATATCTTTAGTAATATTCGTTGAATATAGAAGTGATTTTACTTCTTTTACTATTGAAATATTTTGAAATTATAAAAATTATTTCCAGTCAATGATTAACATTTCTCGATTTTAAAATATTCTTCAATTTAATAAAAAAACAATTTTAGCATATTTTACATAATTGTTGTCGACGTGTGTTTTTTATCCTGGTAACATATGAAATACAAGTGAAGAACAGAAAGCATACAATACAACAGAAGAATATACGCTTTATTACAGATGATGATCCCAGCATATAACAAG
>BMAV01006106.1:112841-123564 GCA_019973955.1 Trichonephila inaurata madagascariensis | reverse complement strand
ACACACACACACACACACACACACACTTGTAAGTGACATATTGTCTTTCAGACATACTTATATAATTATAATATCTTTGGAATCTTTTAGTTATCTTATGTCTTATCTACATGGTGTAACTTCAAGGTTCATTCTGTTATGATTCGTAATAACTCCACACAGAAAAAGTAAATCTGATTATTAAGATAAACCATTTTAAAAAAAAATTGCATTCCACTCAAACTTATTTGAGCTGTTACACAAAAAAATTGAATAACCATACTAATGGATAATCTAATTTCTTGCTTAGGAACCTCTGTAAGAATAGTTTTACTCATGTTATTACACATTCATATTACGTTACAAAGGAATTGAAATCCAAATAAATTTCATTAAGCAAGCACACAGATGAGCTAGTTATTCATTCTTCCATTTACATTGCATGAAAATATCTTCCTTGTTCAGAATATAATTTAAATATTTAACAATGTTTCATGGTATTTTTTTCGCTCTGGTATTAACAAATTAGTTTTGAATTTCAAATTATTTAGATTCTGTTAAAAAGAAACCTTCTTTTATCATTTCTTGAAACCTTTCTATCATCTAATGTCTTATTTTCAAGATTTAAAAAATTCGTAAATATGAAACTTTTTTATACAGTAATTTTGTCTGTTTCATCGCATTTCTTGTTTTTGAATGCATATATTGTTAAGAGCTGATGATTTATCATTCATAAGTATTTTAAAATTTCCAGTAAAAAAGACAAGCACATGGAGCAAAATAAATAAAGCAACATGTTCAAAAACATTACGCCTTTTTTTCTTATATAAGTCGATAAACATACTTGTTTTCATAGTATTTTTATAGAAAATAAGTTATTAAAAATTATTACCATAACTCATCGAAATTTGAATGATAAATTGTAGCACTATTGAAAACTATTAATTTCGTTACAAAAATAATTTTTCCCTGATAGAAGCTAAAAAATTGATTTATTGAAATATTTTAAGCACAAATTCATTATTTGTTGAAATAAATAGCCATTAAAAACATCCTACATTTAATTACAAAAAAATTATTTTCTTCATTTTTTTTTAATTTTGTTTTTTATTATATATCAATAACATTTAATTCATAGTAATTTCATTTCAATTGTATGCTTCATATAGTGTAGAGCAGTGTATCTTAAGGTGACTGCCTACATTTGGACCCAATCTTTTTATAAAAACAAATTTTTGAAACAAATTGAGTGTTTTTAGGAAGAAAAATAAAAAAAAATCTGTAAATACTTATTACATTTTAAAATAAATATTGTACTTTTAGATAAATTGGTTGTTTTCAAGGAAATTTTACCAAATTTTTACTAAAACGGGTAACCCTGTATGAAAATTTCTAATACAATTACCATAATTTTCTTTATACATAACATACATATGATGGCGCTCTTCAAAATGAACCAAAATTTAAGAGAAATATTAAAATATAAAAAAACTACAGACAATTATACATAATAATATAAACATTTTGTTATTTTTTAAGTTATTTTTTTATAAAAACTACCCTAAATGAAAAAAATATTTAACCTACAACAAAACTTATGATCCACTTTTTGAAAAATAAAATACTAAGCATTCCCTAAAATTTTCAAAACGCTATCTGGTTTGGTTTTTAAGATATTATGTATTTGGTAAAGAGTTTATTTAGAAAACATAATTTTGAGAAAAACTCATTCAAAGTTTTGTCTTACTGCCCTTTTGCCTAGAGTGACGTTTTCTTAAAATCACTATAACTTTATTTCTTTTTCGCGTAAAGGAAAAAGAAAAAGTGTTTTGGAAAGAAAAATTTTCAAACTATAAGATTTTGAAATAAAAAAATGTCTTATGTGGACATTTTCAAGACAAAAAAAGACATTTTGAAGGCAGACAGTCCCTTTAAACAAGGGGTCACGACCCCCTGACTCGCGAAGACATGACTTGCAGCTGGTAACGAAAAATTTTAGGATTTTCGATATATCTGTTTGTATGAAATAACTTGTTTGCCATTAACAAGTAATTTGGCATACTGTATCCGAAACATAATCAAGATAAGAAAATACATACAACGAAGAACTTTTTTGGCTTTTTGAATCGATGCTTTCATTAAAAAAGATTGTAAGCGATTTCCCCCTGAAGTCGCTTCCTCAAAGGTCCTGCCTACCTAAAGATGTTGGAGGAAACAGAGCATGATTAGAAACTTCCAGGATAAATCTAATTTATTATTATTAAAACACACTAAACAACCACAAAGTAAACCACAAAAGGAAGCCCTAGGAGTGATACAAAGAAAGCAACAACCCTAAGTGAATAAGCTCAAGAAAACAGATCAATTTAACCTTAATCAATCCTAACCTATCAATTCCTAATTCTCTAATTTAGTATAGTAGCAAATCTCCCTCCTAAAATCAAGTTGCGTACATCCTAAATCTCACCTTAGTAACGCTGCAACAGATGCTCCGTTCCCCTTCTTCCTTAGAATTACCAAACTCGAACTTTATATACTCGAACTAATTTGCATAACAGGGTTTCTTCTTGAGAGAGATGGCTGTGAATTAAACGCGAATACTAGTTCAAAGATTCTCCAAGAGGGTTAGTAGGTGAAGGTCGCGTAAAGACCCGTCACAAGATTACTTCATAGAGAACCAAGGAAGGAAATGTTTGACGCAAATAGTTAATTATTATGAGAAATCAATGAAACTGGTATTCAAAAAGATGAGTTGTTAAAAGAACATCTTCAAAGTTTTGAGAAAATTTTTAAATATTTCCTTATGAATGTTAGTGTGGTTGGAGTTATATGGATTGTAATACCATTCGAAAAATTACCGTTTAAAATATCTCCCCTTTTACACTAAAATCACAATTTGTTGAGTTAACAACAAATTCATGGGTTACAAGTTGAATTGAATACGAAGTCCTTAGAAGGTTTTAGGGTAGGAGCAAGAAAAAGTGTGTAATGCAGAATCTCTTACACTTTTCTACAGCTTTGTTATGTGAGGCGACATTTTTTCTTAAGCAACGATGAAATAATAGCATCGATCAAATCTAAAGATAACTTAGGAAGTACTTCTTTCGGCGGAGTCGGCTATTATTCGCGAGGATTTAACAAAAATTAAAAATTCTTTCCACTGATACTTAAATCTTGCATATGCCGTTGTTAGTAAAAGGGGATGATCTCAGAAGTGACTGCATTTAATAAACAGTATGGCGATCCCCCCTGTCGTGTCTTCGTTGTACTGAATAAAGAAGGCTGTATAATAGGAATAAATCTTATTTAATGTTCTAACGTTCCACAACACAAGAGGTCACTTAAATAAACAAAACGCATCAATTATAGTTACAGAAAATAGCATAAGGACTAAAAGGAGGGAAACAGGCATTCCCTGACCACGTGTACACGTCTTCCTTCGGGGGCGATCCAGGGCAGCAGAGAGGGAAGAACGAGTTCCCATTTCTCAAAATAACAAGTGGTGCCCCCTAGCTGTCGCTAATGGTCAAGGGAAGGTAGAGTTTAAATGTAGTTATTACAACAGATTATAAAGTTAATATATAATTTTCCTTGTATAACTACATCATGTAATACCTTTTTTTCATTTTTTTACTTAATTAATATTTATGTATCGTTATTTTCAAAGTAATAATTAAAATTACAATGAATAATTAAAAATTTACAGTTAATTACCACAAAAATGATATATACCAATTTAAACATATATAGAATTATCCAAATGTATGTAATTTTTGCGCAATGCTTTAGGGCAGTGTTTTCAACCTTTTTATCCCCGTGGACAGGTCAACATTGGATAATTTTACCGCGCACCTCTGAGGGGGAAGACGTTGATTGTTTATATTTTGACTGATTTGATCGTGACTTCAGAATAAAATATAGCTACACCAAAAAGTGAATATAAAGTGATTTAACTCTAGGAATATAAAGTGATTTTCATAAAAACTAGCCAAAACCCAAGAAAAATAAACTGTAGTAAATAAAATGGAAATAATTCTTGTCCGAACCAGTAGTATTTAATCTACGGACCAGGGGTCGGAGACCACTGCTTTAGGGCATCCAAAATGTTTGTACAAAAAATGGGTTCGTTACCCTGAAAAGTTTTCAGAGTCTCTCGTATAAAGTGAAAACGGAATAAGAAAACGTTTTGAAATACTTATGTTATTTTAAAGCAAACCATTTTTTAATAAAATTAGAATTGATAATAATGTGAAATTTTGCATTTTCCTGCATAATATTTAACCATATGTTAACGTCGTTAAATACATTTTAGTTTTTTTTTTCAGATTGCACAGTAAGCAAACAATGCAAAACAGCAAATGAGAAAATATTTCTGCAAAAGTTTTCTTTTAATTTGTACATTTGTTTTCCTTTTATGTAATACCTATTCCATGGAATCCTTTTTTCCTTGTTTATTTTTTCTGTTAGAAGTTTTTCCTCCTATGTTACATCCCCCCTCTCCCCAGTGTGCATTGTGTATGAAAAGCTGTGGTCTAATTTTAACTTCTACTTTCTGTTCATTTTTAAATGTAAAAAAAAAAGTTTCAAAAATATAAAAAAGTAAACAACTCCTTTTTTTTTGTACTTATAAGAAGGGGTTTTTAAACGAAGAGTATTAAGTGTAAATTTCGTATCCAATAATAGCAGAAATTTTAAGGTTAAAAAAATGATCCTTAATTAAAGATTTTTTTCATTTCACAAATGCTGATGATACTTTTTACAATAAAAATGAAAATGTTTATTTTAACGAGAGAAAAAAAATTTAAAAAATGCAAAATCATCGGATTTATAAGAACCCGTGCTATACTATAATCTAATAGAGGAAAAAAATGCGAGAGAAGATACAAGCACTTATATTTAATGATATCATGAAAGCTTTTTTATCATATGCACTGTATTTATACTGTGCTTACACACACACATTTTTTCCCCTTAATAATTTACTTTTTACAAATCTGTGAAAAGATTCTTGATATTTGAAAATCCTAAAAAATATGAAAGAGATAGTTTTTAAGTACTCATTGACTCCTTAACAGGTTTTTATAGTATCTCCTTAAAAACCTTACTTATTTCTTCTAACTAATTAAACTTTGATAAAAATATTTCGTTAATGTTTTTAATACTTCATCGCATCAGAATAAGTATAATGTACTTTTGCACATTAATTAATAACACAGCAAAACATTAATATATGGTTTTTAAAGCCATATTTAATTCAGATTAAAATTTATATACTTATAGCAATACATAAATTTACCACTATATTTTCTTCTACATACCTAACTGTTTGAATTAATTTAAATTTGGTACAGATAAGTTTCGTAGAAAATTTCCGAGGAAAGCTTCAGTTTAACTAAAAAATTCGAAAAATTATTATTTTTTTCTTATTACACATCATACCTATTTACAATTTTTAACTTAAGCGAATATCAACAATATGAACCTTTGCTGGAGAAAAAACGAATTAACTAAACATAATTACCAAAAATAAATGAAAATAGCAACAATGATTAAACTGATTTGAACTGTAGTTTTAGACAGTATGCCACTGTTAGTATCAACCAACCAGTTAGAACCAATTGGCAGAATAATCGTTTTATAAATATTTAAATGGACAGTACATTATCAGAAATTTCTGTGATTTCTAGATGATTCCTGAGAAACATTTTCTGAGAGATTATCGCTACAGGGCGGTGATTAATAAACTTTGAACGTAGAATGCTAATTGGTACTCGAGGTATAAGGCATTTCATTTTCGGAAATAGTGTGGTGATTCAATATGATTTGATCCATAGTATTAAATGTATACTGATAATGTACAATCTCAGGTACTATCTCCCACAATGGAAACTGCAGTGTTTGATTGTCTCTGTACAGTAGTCAAGTTTACTAGGTAAGCAACACTGCGTTAGATGTGGGGTAGACTATGGATGGTGATCTGAGATCGATTAATCGAAGAATCTATTTCTGGGGCAAAAAAAAAAAAAAAAATAAAAAAATAAATAAAAAATCGAATTTTTTTAAATTGATATGTAGCACTGAATCGATTCATTGAATCGATATTTCATCCTAGAAAATCGAAATTTGATTTTTTTCTGTTTTGTTACAAACCATAAAATTATTTACAATTAATTGAATACACCGGAAGGTCAGGGCTTAAACGAAGAATTTAAAGACTATTTATCGCTGGCAGTTGTATACCTGAAGTATGATCCTATGCTTAACTCCAAGGACCTAAAAACTATATCATTACATTCATTCAATAGCCATGATGCATATGAGTATCGTGAGATCATCTGTTCCTTGTGAGCGTCTTATTTTCGATTGCCGGCAATATCCTAAATCATGACCGAAACCACTTGGATCCATGTAGACTTGACAGACTGTTGTTTTTAAAAAGCCTAGATATTAAGCATTAGGGACTATAAGCTATATTATCTATTTTCTAAACTTTTTAATGTAACAAATACATTTAGAAAATAAATGTCTTCTTTTATACCTTATACTTCGATATGGTAATAATATTAATTATAATTGTCGAATTCCCTGTACTAAAAAATTCCCTGATTTTACTGGTAAGAGATCGTTTATTATGGTATATATTTCTTCTTTTTTTATAAAATTGATTTATATCTACATTGTTAATGCAGACTTGAACAAAAATTGATCTTTTAGACCTTGATATTTTTGTGAATCTATTCATCAGGTTACGATTCAAATCGATTCAAAAATCGATCTTTTTAGGAAAGAATGCCATCTCTAGGGCAGACATGCCAATGCGGGACATACAACACATGTATCCGTGAGGGTCCTGCCGCGAAATTTGGTGTTGATGAGATTTGATAGCAGAATACTAACTTGAGAATCTTTACCAACAACACGCCATTGGTTGCAGCTCCTCCGTCGGGCTCGTAAACGTATCGGTGGAACTTTAAAAGATTAAAAAAATTAGTTTTGCTAAAAGAATCATGATTCTATTGGTAAGAGTTTATCCAAGTGTTCAAGTGTGGCGCAGGCACCTCGAAACTGTAGGAAGTTTTCTACAAAACAATTTAAAAGATGATGATGGCAAAATAGCTGTATTGGCTGTTTTTTTGATGGTGAGGACTTGAAACTATGGTCAAAATGAATCAATAATTGGCTGAAAAAAGTATGCTCAGTTATTTGCAGAATATTTTGTATTACACATGGGCTTCATGTACCCAAGTAACGACGGAATTTTTCACTATGACAATGCACCATATCATCGGTCTAAGACCATTCGCTATTGTTTTGAGGAACATTTTAATTAATTTTAATGAATGATTTACCCAATTAGATTGCTAGATACTAATGTCATCGGGCATATACGGTACAGTTCATTCAAAAGTTCATTTCGTGCACAAAATATTGTATCTGCAACACTTTCGCTATTTCGGACGCTTGCAGAGATAGAATGCCTAAATGTTTCTTCGACGACTTGTTGAGTAAGTGGTACATTAAGTTTTTGCATTTTATTGAACAGGAGATCCTAAATGATATTAAACTATACGTATTATCGCAAATTATTACTTACGTATTACCGCAACAACCGCTAACTGTATTAATAATTCACCAAGTTGGCAACTCCTATTTTCTATGTGTCGTATAAGCTGAATTGGCAACCAGGTGCTTTGTTTCATTTCATATCGCCAATAGGTTGATATAATGTGTAAGTATCTGTATTTTTATAAATGGTCTCAACTGAATTAATGTCTCCTTTAGTATTTTCTCTGATATCTTTCATGATCTACCTCCCGTAATATTCCTTCCTCCAAACTTTGAGATAATTTTACTTAAGAATACTAGATAAAATAAAGTTGACAGTAATAAGTTATATGAAATGACGTAATAAAAACGAAGTCGATTCTCACATCACCAAAAGTGTGTATGTTACAATAATGTGTTAAATCCGACAACATTTCTGTATTTTCTTTATAAAGGTTATACAACATTATAATATAAACATAAACTTTCTGTATATATGCATTTTTTATTTGCAAAAAGAAGTAATTAAAAATATATGAATATATATATATATATATCATCTCTCTTCTCTTCATCATTACAATTTTAAATCAAAATACTTCACATTTTTTTTAAAGTTCTTTACATGATGTTCTTCAAATTTAAATAATATACATATAGGTCTTTTAGAAAAAAACAACATAGTACAGTAAGCTGGGTTTGAAAATACAGAGAAAACTGATAAAAGAAGCCAATTTTATAGAATAAAATAAATTTAAAAATGTAGGTAGAAGAGTAAATAAAAAGGACATTTAATGGAATGTTTATGTAAATTTAGTAAATAAACTAATTTTTGAGAATACCTGGGAAATAGTTTAATTAACGGCCTTAGGGATATCAAAGTATTTAAAATGAGAGTTTCTGCTTGAATTTTACATTGTTTTTAAAATAAGCTTGAAAGCTTTTGCAGAATTTCTTGTTAGACAGTCTATAATGCAAAGAAACACTAACTTTACTTTTATTAAATTAACTTATTTGCATGCAAAAGATATTCAACTCATACTAAATGAAACCAAACGATTAAATAAGTCAAAGGAAATTAAAATGTTGCTTTATTTGAAGAAACTCTGAATGATGTGATTAAACAGTGGGAAGTATACAATTAAATAACAAATGGATAAAAAAATGGGTTAAGAAAAGAAAATATTTCCGTTTTAGTCGCAAATCATTGTTTATTTATATTTCTGGAGAAGAAGTGTACGACATTGTGTTACATAAAATATTTCATTGTATTTTCTTATACAAATATTATATATTAGGAAATCTCTCTTTGAATTGAGTAATGGAATAAAAATCTTAGTAATAATTTAATGAAATGAGTTTTGTGGAACATAGGAATTGTACTTGATATAAATAAATAGAAATTTTCCATTCATTTGAAAACCGAAATGTTATTTGTTATGCATCTCTTTTATTTTTCCTTGTTTGAATTCTACTCACATTTTTGAAAGTTTGAGGACCTTTATTATAATTTGGGGTAATTTCTTAAGAAAAAAATTTTTGAAGTATTTACCACAATAACATAAGCTCAGAAGCACACACACACTTCATTTAAATAATTCTTCACAATCCTAAACAATGAATCTTTTATATTATGAATAATGTAAGAAAAATTTGTAGTTTTGTATGAATTGTTTGTTTAATGTTTAAATTTCTTTACAATCGAACTTCACATTTCTTTTAGTACTGTGTTTAAATTCGCATTTGTTACCATCCATCTTTTAACTGTATTCTCTTATCAAACTAGTTAATTGTAACAGAAATTCACACGCTTAAAAGAGAAATATTTATATTACGATGTCAATAGACCAAACTCTCTGATACTTATCCTTGTTCTTCGATTAATTGTCAAATAAAGTGAAAGTTATGAAATCATAATTATTCATCGCTCTATTTTAATTCGGTTAACAAGAAAAGTTCTTTTACTGTAAATGCATTTCCATAATTTTATTTTATTATCAGTTGCAATTAGGGATCTAAAAATTAGAAATTTTTTTAAAAACCAAGAAAAATTGCACTGGTTTTGAATAGAGAATGTGTATAAATTTATTTTAAAGAACTCCAGATTAGAATCATATTGGGGAGAAGTAAATAATTCCATACTTAAAAATAAGTCAAATGATATCCAAATATTTTCACATGAACGTTTCCTGCAGTTTAAAAAATATCATATACTAGGTACTTAAGATCATAGCTAAAGATATAAAATATTCTTTTAAAATATTAAGTCAAAATATGTGGATATAACAAATTAATGTTACACAAAATCACACAGATATTAACAAATTTGATTATTAAATTTAAATTTAAAATGCTTCATATTCTAAAATAGGTTATATAAACGTTGTTTCATTAAATTATTGGACGCTGCCTTCTATCTATACTTTTGGTAACTTATTTATTTTTGATTGACTAAAATGTACAACATAAGGATTTCAATAAGATAACGTTAAGTAATGCATGCTAATTTATGTGATGGCAAAATATTCTCATCTGTTAAGAGCACAAAATCATAACTTGTTAACACTAAATTCTATTGTCTTAGTAAGTTTGGATAATGATTTTTCTTTTGTTTGATATGACATTTATTTTTAAAATAATTTTAGGTATTGAATGATTAATTTTTTTTACTTCCTGTCATTTCTTAATACGTGTTTGTACCCCCTTTCCTTATGAGTTATGATTTTTTGTAAATGCCTTACATCATACATTAAGGTATCCGACTACTTTCAGAACCGTGATTTTACAAAAGCGTATAAATGAATAATATTTATGATATTTAGTGTCACTTAGATCGGAATACGTGTATAAAATTGTTTTAAGAATAATATTACAATAAAAAATTATTTAAGAACAATATTTTGACAAAAAATGAACATAGAAAGACCCATTTTCAAAATATTCTCCTTTTGTGAAAAATACTTCTATTATAATAATATTTTACCTGTATATAGCTCAGGTCTCTGTGCAGAAGCTCAACTAGAATTTTTTAAATATATAACTTAGAAGTGGATTTATCCATATTTTACTACAACACAGGGGAGAAATTTTAAGAAAAAAGGGCAGATAATTATTTTAATTGGTGGTAACTCTAAAAATAATTTGAATTTTTCAAAAATCCTAGTTCAGACTCTCTGGAGAAGTCTTTACCTTATATAAG